>CALSCO010001406.1:0-41496 GCA_943704415.1 Parvularia atlantis | reverse complement strand
GGGGGGGCACGCACTGCGTCATCTTCTCGCGGTAGTGCTGGTCTTGCAACAACGCCGGGCCGCGCGCGCCCGCCCGCTGCGTGTTGTCGGTGTCGCTGTGCATCCGCACGTCAGCTCACCCCCCGATGCAGCGCACGGCGTGACGGCGCACTTGATCGCGAGGGCAAAGTCCGACGTGAGCCGCGCGCGGCTGTGCTCCTCGTCGTGTGTGAAGGCCGCGAGCTGCGCGACCTTGTTGTGCGTGGGCGCGGGGCCCAGCGGCGGCACGGGGTCCTGCTGCGGCGGCACGTTGCGGAGGGCGAGGTCCATCGCGGCGCGAGTGCGAGGCGTCGTCTGCAGAGTGTCGACCGCGGCCCGTGACGCCGCCGCGACGCCATCCGATGTTGACCGTAGAGACCTTTTCGCGCTTTATGAACCCACTTCTCTCCATTTTGTCTTTTCCGTCTGCGCACTCTGCTCCAGTGAGCGACTCCGCTTTGTTTGCTTTTGCACGAAATGTTTGCAAGCCTCGGCAAGGTGTCGTGTGTGCGCACGGTCGGGCAATGTCGCCGGTACAACTGAACCTCGACGACGTTCGTGTTCTCTTCCAAGACCAGACGCCCGTCACGGCAAGCAACGCTCGCGTCTCCGAGTCGTCCGACCACCAACGCGGTGACCTCGACCGTCAGGTGGCCGACCTGCAACAAGCAAGCAGAGTCGGCAGCGTCGCCATCAAGGACATCGCGTCTGGTTTGAACAGGAACAGGCCTGGCTTATCTCAAGAACCACGAGCACTGCTCGTGATGCGGCGGGAAACCCCTGAGGCTGCCTCGGGCCCGGAGAATGGTGCCACCAAGGACGACTCGGCTCCACAGTGGCACAAGGAGTTCAGTTCAGGTTTAAAAAGGCACTTTTGTAAGAGGCGCTGATCAGTCGGCTCTGGTGACAAACGAGTTGCGCAGTTCACCTTGCTTCACCGCGTACGTGCCACAAAACAACAGCGCGTTCAGTTGTGTCACACGTAGACGGCGATCTCCTCCAGCGGCTTGCGCTTGAGGTTGGGCACGGTCGCGTCGCGCGCCGGGTAGCCCACGGGCAGAAGCATGAGCAGCTTCTCGTTCTCGGGGCGGTTGAGCAGACGGCGCAGCGGGCCGCCCGCGTTGAGCGGCGTGCTCGTGAGCGTGACCAGGCCGGCCACGTGCACGGCCGCGATCAGCAGGCCCGCTGCGATCGACGCCGAGATCTCGTTGTAGTAGTGCACCTTGCGCGCGCCCGTGGTTGGGTCAACGCCGTACGTCTGCTTGAACAGGAGCACGAGGTACGGCGCCGTGTCCAAGTACGGCTTCTGCCATGTCGTGCCCAGCGGCGACAGGTCCTGCACCCACTGCGCGCCCATCCGCTGCTCGTAGTTGACCCGCTCCTCCTCCTCGACCAGCTCGCGCACCATGCGCTTGACGGCCGCGTCGGCCACGACGACGAACGTCCACGGCTCGGTGTGCGCGCCCGACGGCGCCGTGCCGGCCGTGCGCACGATGTCGTCGATGACCTCGCGCGGCACCGGGTCGGGCGCGAAGAAGCGCACGGTGCGGCGCCTGTTCATCTGCTCGTAGAACGCCCGCGCCCGCGCCCGCATCTCGTCCTCGCCCAGTCGCTGGTGCACGAGCGCGATGTGCGGCGCCTCGTTCGGGTCGACCGCTGGCCCCGTCGGCCCGCTGCCGTCTGCCTCGGGCGCGTCGCCGTCGTCCTCGTCGCCGTGCTCGCGCCACACCTTGCGCGGCTTCTCCTCCTTCGCGCGCACATCCCACACACCCAGCAGCACGAGCATCCACCCCGCCGTCGCCGCCAGCACCGCGCCGGCCGCGAACGACGCCGGATCGAGCGCCGCGAGGGCCGTCGCGATGAGGCCCATCGGTGGAGATCGGTGACGAACCGCGTGTTTTTGTCACGCTTCCCCGTCCACGACTGTTTCGTGCGACCGGAGCGGCGACAGCTATGGAGGTGCGGCCGTTGCCGACGGCGCGCCGGCTCCTTAATCGCGTCGCTCTTCGCAGCACCACGGCCATGGCCACGGCGACGGCGCCGCGGTGGCGGCGATGGGCGTGACGGTGACGAACGTGGTGGCGAGTGGTGGCGGCGACGGCGCGGCGAGCCAGGCGACGCAGCCGCAGACACAGGCGACACAGCAGCAGCAGCAGCAGCAACAGGCGATGCCGGCGTTTATGCAGGCGCTGCACCACCAGCAGGCGGCCGGGACGCTGCTGCAGCAGCAGCAGCAGCAGCACGCGCTGCTCGTCGCCCAACAGCAGCAGCAGCAGCAGCAGCAGCAGCAGCAGCAGCAGGCGCCACAGCAGCAACAGCAGCAGCAGCAGACCTTCGGGCAGGGCATGACGCCGCAGCAGCAGCAGATCCTCAACAAGTTCTGGCACGAGCAAGTGCTCAAGATCGAGCGCGCCGACGAGTTCAAGAACCAGGAGCTGCCGCTCGCGCGCATCAAGAAGGTCATGAAGTCGGACGACGACGTCAAGCCGATGGTGCGCTTGACTCTGTCCTCGTCTGATGGGCTGATGCGACGCGGCGCGCCAGATGATCAGCGCCGAGGTGCCGATGCCCCCCTTTTGATCGCACGCGGCGCGCTGACCGTCTGCTGCGCACGTGCACAGGCGCCCGTGCTGTTTGCCAAGGCGTGCGAGATCTTTGTGCACGAGCTGACGCTGCGCGCGTGGATCCACACGGAGGAGAACAAGCGACGCACGCTGCAGGTTTTGTGGGTGCGCTGTGTGACTTGTGGCGCTGACCGGTGCAAACGCGCAGCGCAACGACGTCGCCATGGCCATCACGAAGACCGACATCTTTGACTTCCTGATCGACATCGTCCCGCGCGACGACATCACCAAGTCGTCGAAGAAGATGGACCTGGTGCGCGGTCGCACAGGCCGCGCGCGTGTGCTCAGCCGCGGACCGCTGACCGTCAGGCGCAGATGGCCTCGCCCGAGATGCAGCAGTACTACTACCAGATGGAGATGCAGGGCCTGAGCCAATACGTGCGTAGCCAGCCGACAAGGGGAGAGATTTGCTGTGCTCACCCGTCCGCGCGCGCAGGCTGGGCGCTCGCCCGCTGAACAGCAGCTCATCTACCAGCAGCAGCTGCAGCAGGTGTGTGTGCCGTTGCGCATCTCGGGCTGCTGAAACCGTTCGCGTGCGCACAGTACCAGCAGCAGCTGCAAGCCCTGCGTCAACACCAGGGGCTGCAGTACGTGCCCGTCACCACTGCCGGCGCGCCCGCGGTTGGAGCACCGGCGGCCGTGGGCCTGATGGACCCGGTGCGTCCCTGCTCGCGCTCGCTCGCTGCGCTGACCCTCTCGTGTTGGCCGCAGAACGTCACGCCCGAGGCGATGATGTCGATGGTGCGGCCGGGCGGGTGCAGCCGTTGCACGCTTGCTGACACGTTCGTGCGCACAGTACCAGCGCATGCAGATGCAGTTCTACCAGCAGCAGCAGGCGCAGCAGCAGTACATGCAGGTACTGGGTGCGGCGGCGGCGCAGGGCGGCGAGGGCGCGGCCGAGTCGGCGCACGCGGCGGCTGCGGCGGCTGCAGCGGCATCGGCGAGCGCGGCATCGGCGAGCGCGGCATCGGCGAGCGCGGCGTCCGCAAGCGGCGGCGCGGGGCCGCAGGGCGCCAAGTGATGATGCCTTTTTTTTTTGTCTGATCAAGCGAGCAAAACAAGGATAACACAGCGCAGCGCGAACACTTCACCTGGCGGCCTTGGTCTCGCCTCCGTCAGCCTTGGTCTCGCCCGCGTCAGCCTTGGTTTCAGCGGAATCGGGCTCGGGCAGCTCTTTGGACGCCTCGTCGTCGTCCCTGGCGGCGGGCTTGTCATCGGCGGCAGCGGGCTTGTCATCGGCGGCGGCAGCGGGCTTGGCCTTGTCGGCGGCTTGTTTCCTCTCCTGCTCGACGGCCGCGGCCGCGTCCTGCTCGGCCTTCTTCTTCGCAGCGGCCTCGACAGCCTCAGCAGCGGCCTTCGCCTCCGCCGCCTCAGCAGCGGCCTTCGCCTCCGCCGCCTTGGCAGCAGCCTTCGCCTCCGCCGCCTCAGCAGCGGCCTTCGCCTCCGCCGCCTCAGCAGCGGCCTTCGCCTCCGCCGCCTCGACAGCAGCCTTCGCCTCCGCCGCCTCGGCAGCAGCCTTCGCCTCCGCCGCCTTGGCTTCCTCGGCCTTCTTCTTGGCCAGCTCCGCCGCGGCCGCCACCTGTGCCGCCTTTTGCCGCTTGGCCTCCTCCAGCTCTGCCTCCGCCTGCGCCCTGGCCGCCTCCTCCGCCTTGCGCTGCTCCTGCTCGAGCGCGGCCTGCGCGGCCTTCTCGCCCTCGCCGTCGCCCCACAGGTCCAGCCCGAGCTCGTCCGGATCGACGACGTCGTCGACAACTGCGCGCGACGCCGATCAGCGAGCGGATCGATAGGGTTCGCTGCGAGGGGCGGCGCACGGTCCGGATCGTCGGCGTAAAAGTCATCGCCGTCGTCGCGGATGTAGTCGTCGCCGTCTACCGCCTCGTACCCCTCCGGCGGCGTCTCCAGCTGTGAGTAGTAGTCGTCGCCGTCGTACTCGTCGCCGTAGTAGTACGCCGCCAGCCCGTCGTAGATGTCCTCGTCGCCGTCTGGGCGGCGTCGGCATGAGTTGCCCGCGTGGCGCCAGAGGACGAGCGCGGGATCCCGCACCGGGCACCTCCTCGAAGGCCGGCGCGGCGGCCTCCTTGAACTCGCCGAGGTCGATCTGCAGCCGCACGTCGTACGAGCGCTTCGGGCTGCGCAGCTGCGGCGCGTGCGGCTCAGCGTACGGGGAAGGAAGAGAGACGGCGCCACGTGCCTGGTACGTCGTCATGCCCACGAGCACGAGCACGCCCACGGCCAGCAGCAGCGTCAGGTGCATGCGCTGCACGCGCACGGCCGCGCTGCTCATCTCTCGGTCCGGTGTGGCGCGCGCGGCGGCGGGCGGCTGACGGCGGCGTCGAGTCGAATGAGAAGCGGAAATAGCACGTTCCGATTGGTCGCACGACTACAGCCAATCAGCGCTGTCTACGTCAGCCAATCCGCGGCCACGGCTGTTGCGCGTGCCAGTGAGGCGAAACGCCACGTCTGTTTTTCAGATCGAGACAGGCAGATGGCGAACCCGTTCGCCGACGACGACGACGACGACGTCGCGGGCACCTACGCCAACCCCTTCGCCGACGCGGCCGTGACGCGCGCGCTGAGCGACACGGGCGGTGCGGCCGACGCCACCTTCGGCTACACGTACGCGCCGCCGGCCGCGCCGGCGTACGACGACAAGGTGCGCACGCGAGCGTGGCAGGTGGGAGCACCCCCAACCGCAGTTGCAGCCCTGGAAGCAGCAGCAGCAGCAGGCGCCCGGCATGTCCGAGGCGGAGCAGCTCGCAGTAGCGCGGCAGAAGGCCGAGGCGATGCTGCGCGAGGAGGAGCAGGAGCGGCAGCGGTGCGCGCCGTCGAACGAGGCCCACGCGGCGCTCACGTGGCGCGCACAGGCAAGCGCTCGCGGCCGCGCAGAACCCGCCGCCTGGTTACGACCAGGTGCGCGTGGCAACGTGGCGTGTCGCATGTGTCGTGTGTGACGTCGCCGTGGCAACAGCAGCAGCAGCAACAGCAACCGCCCACCGGCGCGCTCAAGGTCAAGAACTGGCCGCCGTGCTACCCGATCCTGTACCACTCGATCAAGGACGAGATCCCAAAGGCGGTGCGTCGCGCTGGCCGGCGGACGGCGTCGGCGATCGGCGCTGACAGCGGCGCGCAGGACCAGCGCACCGTGCTCACGCTCTACTACAGCTGGCTGCTCAACGTCGTGTGCTACATCGTCAACTTGGCCGGGTGCATGAGCGTGCTCATCGCGGGCTACTCGGGCAAGGACTTTGGCTACAGCATCATGTGCGCTGCTGTGTGCGCCTGCCTCGCTGTGAGCGCGTGGCTGAGCCGGCGCGCAGGTACGTCGTCATCAACATCCCGCTCTCGTTCTTCCTCGTCTACAAGCCCGTGTACAACGCCTTCTCGCGTGACTCGTCCTTGTGCGTCGCCCCGTGCATATCCGCCGTGCCTGACGTGCGCATGCGCTTGCGTGCAGCTACTACACCATCTTCTTCTTCTTTGGGTTTTGGCACATCCTCTGGATGGCCTACATCGTCGTGGGCATCCAGGACTCTGGCAGCGCCGGGTTCATCAACACGATCTTTATCTTCGGCTACGAGAGCGGCTCGCACAAGGGCGAGGGCGCGGTGCTGCTCGTCGGGCTGGTGCTCTGGGCCATCAACCTGGGCACGTTTGCGTGGCTCTTCTTCACCGTGCGCCGCAACTACAACATGCGCGGCCACACGCTGCAGGAGGCGCGCAACCAGGTGCGCGGCTGCCCTCTGCCTGTAGCGCTGTGACCGCTGATGGTGCGCGCGCGCTGCAGGCGTTCTCCTCGGCAGCGCAGAACCCCGCGGTGCAGCAGGCCGCCGTGGGCGTGGCAACGACCGCCGCGACGTCGTACGTGCAGAGCCAGAACGCGGGCCTGTACCAGCGCCAGGTGGACGAGGTGTGAGTCCTTTGCGCCAAGCACAATAAATGCTGAGAGTGCAGACTTTATTTACGATAGCCGCAAGCCCGGGCGGGACACCGGCGCCACGCTCACAGGCGGGCAAGGGGAGGGGGAACGGGACGGGGACGAGAGTTCCAAGGCAGAAGGGGACCAAATGATGAAATTGCACAGACACGCGGCCAGCAGCATATACGGCGCCTCACGAGCTCCCCGAAATGGTCAGCGGACTGTTGCTGCCGGTGACGGCGTCGGACGAGGTCACGTTGATGAGCAGGAGCACGAGGCCGACCTGACGTACGCGCACGGCTCGGTCAGCCACGCATAGCGGGGGACGGCTGGGCAGGGGCAAACGCACCACGATCGCGAGCACGGCGACGGCGACGGCGACCATGGCAACCTTGATCAGGCTCATCATGCGCTTCTGCTTGGCGATCTGCGGCGTGCGGCGCGACGCGGGTGAACGGCCAGCGCGTGCGGCAGCGGGCAGTGCGACGCCGCACCTTGTCGGGCGTGTCACGCTTGAGGAACTTCCACGTGCCGACCCAGTAGCTCTCGAGGTACGGCTCCCACTGGATGCTCGACATGTCAAACGAGAACTCCTTGGCGTCCTCCGGCGCCATGTCTGCGCGCGCGTGCGCGTGGCCTTCAGCTGCGGGCCGGCGGCGTGCGCGAGCGCGGCGCGCACCCTCGAGCAGGTAGGTGCCGTTGTTGAACTCCCACCACCAGCTGTGGCTCGTGAAAAACTCGTACGCGACGATCGACGAGCGCAAGCGCTGGCCGAGCCTGGCGAGCGCGCGGGGCGCGAGAACGTCAGCAGCCGGCAGAAAGCGAGTGAACAACAAACGCACTTGCTCATCACGGCCTTCTGGCCGCTGAGGACGAGCGCCGTGTCGATGCCGAACGCAGGCAGGCGGTGGTAGACAAAGTCCCAGAACGCGAGCGCGCGCGGGTTCATGTGGAACGTGAACGAGGCCTGCACCCGCAGGTCAGCGAAAAGCGGACGGATCGACGGGCGGGCGGCGGCGGCGAGAGGCGCACCGGGAAGATTGGCGCGCGCTCCTCGTGCGGCACAGGGTTGCGGTCGAGGCCGCGGAAGGCCATCTCAAACTGCTTGCCCCACGTGATCGGGTTGCCCGCGCCCGACGTGCAGTGGTACACCGTCGGCGGCGTGCCCAGCGGCGCCGGCTCGCTCGTGCCGAGGCTCCAGGCGATGGCGAGGATCATGTTGGCGCAAAAGTCGACGGGGACGATGTCTGAGATGGCAAACATGTCGCCCTGCGTGTGTGTGTCAGGGCGCAGCGGACAAGGGCACGGGCACTGGCACGGGCACGGGCACGGGCGCGCACCTTCATGCAACGCAGCATGCCGTGCGCGGCCGCGATGTACATGCCGCCGGGCCCGTTGAGGTTGTCCTGCCACCCGGGGATGGGGCCCTTGTAGGCCGCGCCGATGATCGAGGGGCGCATGATCGCGATGGGCAGGCCTTTGCGTCGCGCGTGTCGTCAGCGTCGTGGCATAAACGCGAAGCGGGGCTGGCGAAGCGCGCACCCTGGCCGTCCTGGCGCACGATGTCCTCGGCCAGGCTCTTGGTGAACGTGTACGTGTTGGGCCGTTTCCCAACGAGCTGCGCGCGATGCCGGGTGAGTGGGGAAGCACGAAGAGCGAAGAACGTCGCGCGCACCTTGGGCGTGATGTTGACGGCCGTGTCGTCGTCCATCGAGAAGACGGCGGCCATGAGCGCCTTGGGGTCGACGGTGGTCGGGTAGATCTGGATGCGGCGCGCGAGCGGGGCCGTAAGCAGCGTGAGCGCGCGCGGGAGCAGACTAGGGCGAGCGCACCTTCTCGCGGATGCACAGCTTGTCGCAGTTGGAGAAGGCCGTTGAGACGTGCACAAAGGCGGCGAGAGACGTGAAGGTGCGCGCGAAGGCGAGCAGCTGCTGCACTGACAGCACGTTGAGCTGCAGCGCCAGCTTGAGCTTCTCGTTGAAGTTGACCGTCGCGGCGCAGTGCAGAATGACCGTCACGCTCTGGCGGATCTCGTCCATGTCGGACGACGCGAGGCCGAGGCCGGGCAGCACGAGGTCGCCGGGCACGACGACGAGCTTGTCGGTGACGCCGGGCTTGGCCTTTAGCAGCGGCTCAAACAGCTGCGGCATCACGCGCAACGTGAGCGCAACCAGGATGGCGACGGCGAACGGGGGGCCACGCACGTCGCAGCCGGTGATCTCCTTCACGCGCTCGGCCGGCGGCACGCCCTTCTTGGGGCGGACGATCATGTAGACGCGCGCCACGTCGGGGCTGGCGCGCAGCAGCTTCTCGACGAGGGCCTTTTTTTTTTTCCTTGTTGTGAGCGCGGCACGGGAGGCGGGATCCCGCACGGCGCGCACCTTGCCGACGAAGCCCGTGGCGCCGGTGATGAGCACCGAGCGGCCGGCGAAGAACTGCGCGACGGTGGGGCGCTCTGTTGTCGTGTGGGGCGGCGATGCCATGACGAAAGCGGGATGCTGCTGCTGCGGGTGCCCACGTGCCGTCAGCAGCGCGACCGCGACGAAGGGCGAAAAAATGAGCGGGGAGAGCCAGAGCGCACGCCGCTTGTCAGCAGACGAGGCACGGGCCACGAGGCGGGCCGCGAAGCAGCGCGAAGCAGCGAGAAGGACGGAAGGGTCACGGGGGAAGCGAGTGGCACGTGGGCCGCCGAGTCACGCGCATCGCCCGTCACCGAGCCTGGCCACACACTCGCCAAATGTGGTCAGCAGGCAGCACCCATGGCAACTGATCGCGCCAATCGCGGCGCATGGTGAGAAGTGTGACAGCCCCGTTCTACTTAACTTGCGCCTCGTTCGCGTCCGCCTGCTGCTGCGCTCACGCGCCGACGCGCGCCGGTGCCCGCAGGCCCCCGCCACGATGGCGATGGAGGCGATGCTCAAGGAGGCCGGCATCGACGCCGCCGGCATTGTCCTCGACGGTGCGCCGCGCTCTCCGCGTCCTTCAGCAGCAGCTCACGCGCGCCGCAGACATCGACCAGTTGCTCTACACGCCGATCGCGGGGCTCGACGCGAAGACGGCGGCGGTGCGCGGCGCGACGGACGGCAGCGGACGACTGACGCGGCGCCGCGCAGATCGTCAACCTGGGCGAGGGCGTCGACGACATGATCAACATCGACCTGCTCAACGAGATGACCGTGATGCGCAACCTGGCCATCCGCTACGAGCGCGACAACATCTACGTGCGCCGGCCGAGGCGCTGGTGGACGGCAGCGCGGCTCATGCGCGGCCGCCCGCACAGACGTACATTGGCGCCATCCTCGTCGCCGTCAACTCGTTCAAGAAGCTCGCCGGGCTGTACGACAAGCCCGAGGTCTTCCGGCGGAAGGCGCTCTCGCAGGGTACGTCCGTCCTGTCGATTTGGTTGCGCTCGATGGACCGTTGTGGTGCTGGCGGAGGCGATGCTCGTACTCCTACTCGAGTTGTCGCTCTCGCTCTTGCGCAATCACGCGCTCGCGCCATCACTCGCTCGCGCCATCACAACCGCACTCACCGCATAAACAGTGCCGCCACACATCTACGCACTGGCCGAGAAGGCGTACAGCGCGCTCGTCGCGTCCAATATGAATCAGGCGTTCATCATCAGGTGCGGCCGTCGCGGGTGCGTGCGTACACGACCTGACGCGCCCCGCCAAGTGGCGAGTCGGGCGCGGGCAAGACCGAGAGCATGAAGCTCGTCTGCCGCTACATGGCCAGCGTCGAGGGCAAGGCCCAGAGCCAGGTCCAGACCGACGTGCTCAACGTCAACATCGTGCTTGAGGCCTTTGGCAACGCCAAGACCGTGTACAACAACAACTCGAGCCGCTTTGTGCGCGTGCGCGAGGCAAGTGTGAGGCCGTGCACTGATGCGCCGTGCGTCGCAGGGCAAATTCACGGAACTGCAGTTCAGCACCGACAACGTGCTCATGGGCGCGCGCGTGCGCGAGTACCTGCTCGAGAAGGTATGTGCTCGCGCCTGCACGCCGTGCGGCGGCACGCCCTGACGCGGTCCACGCACGCCAGTCGCGCGTCGTGCGCCAGACCAAGAAGGAGCGCAACTACCATGTGTTTTACTACCTCGTGACGGGCGCGAGCGCGGCCGAGCGCGGTGCGTTGTGCGGTGTCGACGCAGCACAGACTCACGCTCGCGCGCGCAGACCAGTACAAGCTCGCCGCGAGCGACCCCAAGGCGTACTACTTCCTGAGCCAAAGCGGCTGCACGACCATCGACGGCCTCAACGACGCCAAGGTGCCGTGCGCGGCAGCGGCGTGCCATGCGCACGTTCACAGCTCGGCCTGTCGCAGTGCTTCGCCGAGCTCAAGGCCGCCATGACCATGTTCTCACCCGAGATGATCAACGACATCTTCCAGATCGTCGCCGGCGTGCTGCACCTGGTGCGCTCGCGCTTGCATGCCGTGCAGTCGCTCATGCGCTTGCGCCGTGCAGGGCAATATCGACTTTGACGTCGATGCGAGCGGCGAGAACGTCACGGGCATCTCGGCCG
This sequence comes from Parvularia atlantis, assembly GCA_943704415.1. Classification (NCBI taxonomy): domain Eukaryota; order Rotosphaerida; genus Parvularia; species Parvularia atlantis. Next base: position 30,415 of record CALSCO010001406.1, on the reverse strand, counting down.
CGGCGAAGCCCACGCTGCAGGCCGCGGCCGCCGTGCTCGGCATCAGCCCGGACGTGCTCGGTGCGCCACAGCGTGGGTGCTGTGCTCGCACTGACGGCCCGTCGGATCTGCAGAGAAGCCGCTGATCATGCGCACGAGCTTCATCCGCAAGGAGTACATCACGTCGCCGCTCGACAAGGCCAAGGCGGCCGACTCGCGCGATGCGCTCGCTAAGGGTGCGTGCGCTCGCTATTTGCGCGGTGCCTCACGCGCGGGCGTGACCAGCGATCTACGGCCTGCTGTTCTCGTACATCATTCGCAACGTCAACAACGCCATGTGCGTCAACAATTGCGACCACTTCATCGGCATCCTCGACATTTTTGGCTTTGAGAACTTTGATGTGCGCGCGCATGCCCGTGCGTGTGCCACGCGTGCTCACGCCGCGACGCTGCCAGCACAACAGCTTTGAGCAGCTGTGCATCAACCTGGCCAACGAGCAGCTGCAGGACTTTTTCAACGAGGTGCGCGCGCACTGGGAGGCGCGCTCGTGCTCAGCATCCCTGCGCAGTACATCTTCAAGCTCGAGCAGATGGAGTACAAGCACGAGGGCCTGCGCCTGAGCGAGATCTCCTTCGTCGACAACAAGGCGTGCCTGGACATGATCACGGAGGTGCGTGCGCGGCCTACCGAGTGTGTGCCGTGACGCTTGCGCGCGCGCGCGCGCGCGCGCGTGCGCAGAAAACGAACGGCCTGCTCGGCATCCTTGACGAGCAGAGCTACTTCCCAAAGGCGACGACGCAGAGCCTGCTGCAGCGCCAGAGCGAGAACTTTAAGGGCCACGCCAACTACGAGGGCGACCGCGTGCCCAACAAGCACACCTTTGGCGTCAAGCACTACGCCGGGCTGGTGAGGCTGCCCATCTGCGCGCGCGCGGTCGTGCCTTGCTCACCGCGCACCGTTGCGGCAGGTGCTGTACGACGCCTCGCTGTTTCTCGAGAAGAACCGCGACACGATCTCATCGGACCTGCTCGCCGCGGCGCTCAGCTCAAGCCTGCCGATGTTGCAGGACCTGTTCAACGAGAAACCGCTCAAGGGCACGAAGAGTGAGCGCGGTAGCCCAACCTGCGCGGTAGCATTGCTGATTTGCGTCGTTACGCCACAGACACCGAGGCCACCGAGACGATGAAGCGCAAGGTCGCGACGGTCTCGTCCGAGTTCAAGGTGTGCGCGCGTGCGCTTGGAAGCTCGCGCCTGTGTCTCACGCGCGCGCGCACCCCCAGATGTCGCTGGACGAGCTCATGGCGCTGCTGCGCAAGACGCAGCCGTACTTTATCCGCTGCGTGAAGCCCAACCAGCAGCAGGTGCCCAACACGTTCGTGGAGGACTTTGTGCTGAAGCAGGCGCGCGCGCGCCTCGAGCGGGCGCAACGGCGTTACTGACGCGCGCCGACTCGCAGCTGCGCTACTCGGGCATGCTGGAGACCGTGCGCATCCGCCGCGAGGGCTACCCCGTCCGCTTCACGTTTGATGCACGTTCAGCTGCTCGGCACCCACGAGCGGCTGACGCGGCATCGCGCAGGACTTTGTCAACCGCTTTGTGCTGCTCCTGCCGCCGGCCGACCGCAAGCCGATCACGACAGCAACGACGCGCAAAGCGGCCGCGGCCGAGCTGCTGCGCATGGTGCGGCGTGCGCCCCTTCCGCGCGCGCTCCAGCTGACGCCTGCGCCCGCGCGCCTGTGCAGATCCAGCTGCCGATCAGCGACTACCAGGTCGGCAAGACCAAGGTGTTTGTGCGCGACAAGCCAGCGGCGCTGCTGGAGACGCGGCTCGCGCAAATCCAGGGTGCGTGGCGAGCCCAGGCTGCAGCGTGCGGGCTGACGGCTCGCCGGCCGCAGCACAACGGCTCGCGCTGCTCAAGGCCGAGATCGGGCGTAAGAAGAAGGAGGAGGAGGAGCGGCGGCGCAAGGAGGAGGAGGAGCGCAAGAAGCGCGAGGAGGAGGAGCGACTGCGGCGCGAGGAGGAGGCGCGCGTGGCCGCCGAGCAGGCGCGGATGTGCGTCCTGTGTGCACGTGTGCGCGCGCGGGCGCTGTGCTGACCCCGCTGCGCCGACAGTGCCGCCGAGAAACTCGCGATCGAGGAGGAGGAGAAGCAGCGCAAGCGCGAGGGTGCGTGCGCCGGCGCGCTGCTCAGTCCGCTGCTGAAATGTGCACAGAGCTGGCTGCACGCGCGCGCACGTTCGAGGAGGGCAAGGCGGCCGCCGAGGCCGAGGCAGGCGGGCCGCCGCCACCTCCGCCACCCCCGCCCGCGGCATCGGGCGCGCTGGCATTGCGTGCGGCTGCGTTCAAGCCCGGCGCGGCAGCGGCACCACCGGCGACGAGCAGTCCGATGTCACCGTCTGCGGCACCCGTTCAGCAGGCTGCTACGCCGGCAGAGCCCGAGATGCCGCCGCCCCCGCCGCTGCCACCCGGTGCACCGTCGCGTCAGGAGGCCGAGGCGCGGCTGGCTCAGAACCCAAACTGGATGGAGGAGAAGGAGCTGCGCAAGGTGCGTCGGCCAGTACTATCGCGCGCCAGCTGTTGACACGGCGCGCCAGATTGTCGAGCTGCACAAGAAGTGGGAGGTGTACCTGCAGTTCCAAGCGAAGAAGGCGATGGCTGCACGGCGCGAGGAGGAGGAGATCGGCAAGCTCCCGCCGTGGAAGGTGCACGGCCCACGTGATGTTCGACCGCTAGGCGCTGACCTGCACCGTGCAGCAAGAGCTCATGCGCAAGCGCAACGCCGAGAAGGCCGCGGTCGCGGCGCCCGTCTCCAGCGGCTTTGCCGTCCAGCGTGCGTGCTCGGGCCACCCATGGCGCGCAGCTTTGCTGACGCGGATCGCAGCGCCAAACATGCTCGGGAGAACGCGCAGCCCGAGCACGGCCCGCCAGCAGCCGCCGTCGTTCGCGCCCGAGGAGCCGGCGCCGCGCGTGGCCACGGTTGGCGGCACGGTCATGAAGCAGTCAATGATGCAGCAGCTTACGACCGCCCAGAGTGGGCTACGGCCTGCCGACGACGCGCGCACCAAGGTGCCGTGCGTGCTGCTGCTGTGCGCATCGCTGACACCCCTCGGCGCAGCACCGCACCGAGTCCATGTTTTACGCCGAGAATCCGCTCGCGGCGTACCAAGGCGGGCCCGCGCCGCCGGCGCCGGGCTTCACCAACATGCCGCCGCCGGGCGCCTACCCGCCGGGACCCTACCCGCCCGGAGCGATGCCGCCGCCGGGTGCCTATCCGCCGCTGGGTGCCTATCCCCCCGGCGCGTTTCCTCCTGGGGCGATGCCACCGGGCGCGATGCCGCCGGGCGCGATGCCACCCGGGCCGATCACCGTACCGGCTGCGGGCGCGATGAACCCGGCGATGGCAGCAGCGGCGATGGTCCCCGTGCTCGAGGTGCGCGCGTACTCTGCCTGCTCATGCCATGTGCGCCGCACTCACAACGGAATGCAGGGCGACCCGCCGCCGGTCATCCCGCCCGGCACGATGTCGCGCGCTGAGGCCGAGGCACGGCTCGCCGCCCAGCCGCCGCCCACGTGGACCGACGAGAAGGTGCGCTGGGCCGCGTGCGCTGCGTAAACGCTCAGCACGTACGCGACACACAGGAGCTCAAGCGCATCATTGGCATGTGGAAGCAGTATGAGCAGTACATGAACCGCGCCAACGCGAAGATGATGGAGGAGGTGCGGTGTCCGCGACGTGAGCACGCGTCACTCACATCTCGCACGTCGCATGCGCGCAGGTCAACAAGAAGAAAGCCGAGGACGCCAAGCTGGCCGCGCTCCCGCCCTGGAAGCGGCAGCAGATCGAGAAGGTCCGTGGCACGGCCGGCTGAGTGCACAATGCGCTGACCGTCGTCGTCGCTGCGCAGAAGCAAGCGGAGGAGCTGGCGGCGCGTCTGGCGGACGAGCAGGCCAAGCAGGCGGCCGAGCAGGGTGTGCACACCTGGTGCGATCGCACGGTGCCGCTCACGCGATGCGTTCCAGCCGCCGCCGCGTACGCTGCCGCCACCGCACAGCACGTCTACAACATGGTCATGACCTCGGGCGGGTACAAGCCCACGTCGCCGCCGTTGCTGGCCGTGGGCGCGCCACCCATGCCGCCCAACGCACCACCTGGGGCCCGTCCGCCACCCGAGGCTCGGCCACCACCACAGCAGCAGCATCAACAACCGCCGCCTGGACCGGGACCGGCCGCCGCCGCGGGCAGGGGCCGCACCGCGAGCGGACCCGCGTCACCTGCACCCTTCGCGCCCGCGGCCGCGGCCGCAGCACCAGCAGCCGCCGGCGGCGCGCAGGGCAACGGCGACTGGAAGGCCGCGCTGGTCGAGCGCAAGCGCAAGGAGGCCGAGGAGAAGGCGCGGCAGGTGCGTGGTCGCTCCCGACGACGCGCTGGCGGAGAGCTCATCACGTGAAGTCGCAGGAGGCCGAACGCAAGGCCGCCGAGCTCGCCAAGCTGCCGCTCTGGAAGCGCGCAATCATGGAGAAGACCGGCCAGGCGCCGGCGTGACACGAGGCACAAGTAACGTTCATTCTTGCTTTTTGGGAGAGGAACTCGCACACACAACAGACGCACGCCACGCAAAGGCACCACTCATCGTCTCCACGCGCCCAAGTGTACAGCGCTCTGTGCGCTCATGTTTCGCGGCTATGACAGCACGTTGACCACACACGTAACCTGCAGCGCGCTCACGCCCTGATCGACCCTGCCCTGGACGCCCTGCCCGAGTACACCTGTGTCCCCCGCATCAGAGGCATGTCGCCGGCGATCCACCGACAGCGCACCTCGGGCACGTCCTCGTCGCTGCTCCAGTCCGAGTCGGGCGCGGCCTGGCGTTGCTGCTCGGCCAGCGCGATCTGCGCCGCGTCTGCGCCCCGCCGCCGTTCAGCGTCCTCCTCCCCAGAGCAAGCGGCGCACCGAGCTCTTGGGCCCCGGGCTTCCACTCGAAGCCGACGGGCGGCGCGATGGACCCGCGCGGGCTGCGGCGGCTGGCGAGGTGCGCGGCGCTCGGCGAGACGGCGGCTGGCGGCAGAGGCGGCGGCGGGGTCGATGCGGAGGCCGAGAGCGGCGTGGCCGGGGTGCTGCCGCTGGTAGATGGGCGCCGGCTGTCGATGGAGAGCGAGCGCACGGAGGGCGGCGGCGATGTCGTCTTGCGGGCGCGGACCATGACGCGCTGAGCGCGCGAGCTGTGAGCAGCGCACAGTGCGCCACGAGACGCGCGCACTTGCACGGCCGGGCCGACCGCCGTCCCGGACTCGAGCACGACCGACGTCTTGTAGGCCGCGTATGCGATCAGGCTCTCTTTGCTGTGCCACGCGCGTCGTCAAACGGAGCGCGCGCGCGCACGCGGACAGACGCACCGCTCCTCGCTGGTCACGGCCTGGTCGTCGAGCACGCGCAGTTCCTTGAGCCGCGAGATCACAAACAGCCTGGCGCGCTGCCGCGTGAGCACCGCTCGCACACAGGTGCACGCTGGTTGCACCGGTAGTCGGCGTACTGCTTGGCCGTGCCGCCGTTGAAGTAGTTGGGGCACGCCTCGTTGTTGAGCATGCTCAGGTGCCCTGCCGCGGCTGGCGCGTGAGAGCCTGCGCGCGGCGCCGATGCGCGCCGACGCACGCAGCCCGGGCGCGTACGCCGCGAGGTGGTCGATGAAGATGGACAGGTTGCTGATCCTGTTGTGGTTGACCCAGAGCGTTCGCAGGCGGGGCAGCGGCGGCAGCTGCGGATGCGCGACACACGCACACGCACGTCAGCGTCCGCGTGGGCCCTGCTGGCGTCGTGGCGCGCCTTCGAGTGCGACGTGAGCTCGTTGTGGTCGAGGATGAGCGTCTCGAGGCTGGTGAACGGCGCGAGGCTGGTGAGCGTCTGCTCGTGCGGGCGCCGTACGTGTCTGCCGACGATGCGCCGGCGTGACGCGGCCCCGATGCGCACGCTCAAGCTGTTGTTGGACAGGTCGAGCTCGAGCAGGTCGTGTGCGTGCCGCTTGGCGATGACGGCGGGCACCTGCCAGCGCGCGTTCAGGCCGCGCGCGAGGGCGGGCCGCAAGCAGCGCACCGTGTCGATGTCGCGGAAGGCGAGGCTGAGCCGCCCGCGCGCCTCGTCAGCCATCGATCGCTGCGCGAGCTGCGGGAAGCGTCCTGCGGGTGGCGTCAGCGCGGTCACGCGGACGGTGACATCGCGACAGGTCAAGGGGGGAGCAGCGCCCGTCCACCGCGCACACACGCACGCAACACGCACAAGCGCGCACGCAGCCCACCCCGCCCACCACACCGCAGCAACAGCGCCAGCCGCGCGCGCAGAAGCGGGGCAGATCGACGCCGCCGCCCGCCTCCTTGACGACGATCGGTTGCTAACATCGTCCATGCTGCACTCCATTTGAGCTCGAGTGAAGAAGAAGAAAGCATGTCGGTGCGTCACGGAACCGCCCGGCGCACGTGGCGCATCGTCCGCCTCACGCGCCGCCTCCACGCGCGCCGCGTCGTGCGCCTCGCGCAGCAAATCCTCAACGACAAGAAGGTCGTGGCACGCTCGATCCGCGAGTTTGGCTGGGCCGTGTTCGAGCGGCTGCGCGCACGCGACGCGGGCCTCGGCGGCAACCTGTGCCTCTCGCCCGCGATGCTGGCGGCGTCGATGGCGCTGGCGGTGCGCGGGCGGCGGCGGGGCGGCGCCGATGGACGTGCGCGGGCTGAGCGTGCGCGCGCGGGGCCGATGCGCAGCTGGTGGGCGCGCAGGACGAGACGGCGGCCGAGCTCGTGCAGGCGCTGCGCATCGTCCTGCCGGAGCTGCAGCACCACGTGGCGCTCGCAGCGATGCTGCAGAAGCTGGGCCTCGCGGGCTTCTCGAAGGGTGCGAGCTCGTCGCGTGCATCGCCGGGCTGTGGCTGAGGGCGGATGCGGCGCAGCCGACGGCGCGCAGGTGCTGCCGGCCAACAAGATCTGGTCCGACGTCCGCTTCAAGTACATGAAGGACTTTGAGAAGGCCGCCACGACCTTCTTCACCGTCACGGCCGACACGGCGGCCTTTGCCGAGCGCGCAGTCGAGGAGCTGGTGCGCGACGACGCGCGGCTGCTCGCGATCGCTCACGTGAAGCGCACGAAGGACCGCATCAACGCGTGGGTCGCGACGCGTACCAAGGGCAAGATCACGCAGGTCCTCCCGCCCAACAGGTACGTACGCGCACCTTGCCGTTGCCTGTCGCGGCTGAAGCGCGCCGCGCAGCGTCAGCGCAGAGACGCAGGCGATCCTCACGTCCGCGCTGTACTTCCGCGGGCAGTGGCGCGACGTCTTCCTGCCGCAGAACTCTGTGCTCGCGGTGCGTGCACAGTGGGTGGCGGTGCCAGCGTGCTCACACGCGCACAGAACTTTGTCGACCTCAAGGGCAAGGTGCACAAAGACGTGCCGATGATGCGCAGCACGACGCTCGTCCGGTACAAGAAGGCGCAGGGCTACGAGGTGCTCCTCGCGACGTGCACCGGCCGGGCGGACGCTTATCTCGAACCGCGTGCGGCCGGCAGGCGATTGAGCTGCCGTACGGGCCCGAGTTTGTCGACGAGGACGTGGCCAACCTGGCCTTTGCCGCCGTCTTCGTCGTGCCCGACAGCAACACGCCCACGGCCTTTGCCGCACTCGTGCGCGACCTCGAGGGGCCCGGATTCAACGTGCTCGTGGACGAGATGTTCCCGAAGACCGTCGACATCACGCTGCCAAAGTTCAGGATGTCACACCAGCTCGCGCTGCGGGATCTGCTGCGCGACCTCGGCGTCTCGCGCGTGTTTGACCCGGAGAAGGCCCAGCTCGCGCGCCTGTCGCCCGAGAAGGTCGTCGTGTCCGAGATGTTCCACAAGAGTGCGTGCTCTTGCGCTCATGCCCGCTGCGCCTCACACGCGCGACGCTTGCGCAGCCACGTTCGAGGTTGACGAAGTGCACATGACCGCCGACGGGCGGCAACCGCGGCGGACGTCCGGCACGGTGCAGTTGCGCGCCTGCCGCACCCGCAGCCTCTGATCGCCGCCGCCCCGCCGCAGGACGCTAAGACGTTCACGGCCGACCGGCCGTTCCTGTTTTTCGTCTGGCACAAGACACTGCGCATGGTCATGCTCGTGGGCCAGTACGTCGCGCCGCCGAGCGCCTGAGCCCCGCTCTGCGTGTCATGTGCCCGCGATCAACTCATTGCACGCTGCTTTGATGCCTCCAGAATTGCGATGCGTGCTGCTGCGCTGCCACAGAACAGTTCCTAACCCCTACGCGCGCGCGCGCCTCACGCAAAGAGCTTGCTGTAGACCTGCGTGTCGTGCGCGCGTGTGAGCGAGGGACGCGACAGCACGAGCGCGGGCGCACGCATGAGCACCTGCTTCTCCTTGTGCGCGTGCTTGCGCATGTCGTCCACGACCTTGGCGAGCAGGTCGCGCGCGTCCTTGTTGGCCGCGTCGAGCTCGAGCACCTGGCGCCCAGCCTGCGTCAGCACCCTCGCATGCCACGAGCGGCGAGCGCACCCGCGCCAGATCCGCCTTGGCGTCTTCGTACAGCCGCTCGAGGTGCAGCGCCTGTGCGCGGCGGTACAGCGCCTTAACGCTGCTCTTGTCGATCTTGAGCGCCTGCGGATGCGCGTGTATGTGAGCCGCAGCACAGACACCGCCCGAGGAACGCACGCTCGTGCACTCCTCCTTGGCCTTCTTCGTGTCACCCAGCTTGAGCGCGCACGCGGCGTAGTTGAGGTGGCACGGCAGCTTAACCTCCTGCGAGCGCCTCTTCTCCTCTTCCGAGAAGCTGTGGTCCGAGCTGTGGTACTGCAGTGCCTGCAGAGGACGTGAGCCGCGCTGTGCAACCGTACGATGCGTGGCGACGCGCCTCCTTGTACTTGCGCACGGCGCGCCGGTACTGACCCTGCTTGAAGTACATGTTGCCCAGGTCCTTCTGCGCCAGGCCGTTCGTGATCTTCTCCTCGGGCGTGAACGTGTACCACTCCTTGTTCTGTGCGCGCACCGGCTGCTCAGCGGCTGCCGCAGCGTGACGCGCGCGGGGCGCCCCGCACCGTCTCCATGTCGAGTAGCGTCGCCGTGACGGTCAGGGTCGCGGCCGAGTCGAGCCCGCGCTGCGCGTTGCCCTCGGCGCCATAGCCAAACTGCCCAACCTTGCACTGCACCGTCGCGGTCTCGCCCTTGTTCATCGAGATAAGCACTGCGCACGCGAGTAAGCAGGGTACGGCATGCGTGCGTTTCGCAGGGACGCACGCAGGTCGACGGCCTCGGGCAGGTCACCGAGCTCGAGGCGGACGTCCTCGGTGCCGTCGAGGCTGAGCAGCGGCTCGGTCCGGCCTTCGACCGTCGCCGTGAGCTGCGGTGCGCGCGTCTCAGCTGCGCGAGAAAGCGCGGAACTCCGCGCCGCGCACCTTGACTTTGCACGTCGAGTAGACCGTCGGGCGCTTGTAGCCCTCGCCCTGCTCGGTCACGCGCTTCACGAGCACGCCGGGCTCGTCCGTGATCAGGTCTGTCAGCTGCGTGGCCTGCATAGCACATGGCTGAGCACGCGCGCAGCTGTGCGGATGCGTGGCGCACCTCGACGAGCTCGACCTCGAGCACGACGTCCGAGTTGGGAGGCACGCCGACGGCCTCGTTGCCCGCGCTGCCGTACGCGTACCTGCGTGCATGCATGAGTCGGTGCAGCCAAGATTACACAGCACACGCACTTGGCCTTGCACGTCAGCCGCACACGCTCGCCCGGCATCATCTGCTGCACGGCGCGCTCGATCGCCTGCGGGAGCGTGTGCGGCGAGCCGATGACGAAGCGCGCCGGCTGCTCGGTGCGGCGGGTGGGCGCACTGGTCGTGAGTGCGCGGCTGTGCGTACCTCGGCGCCCTTCTCGGTCGTGAACACCTCGCGGTCGCCGATGAAGACGGTGTAGTGCACGGCAACCTCCCATTTCTGTTTATGGCGGCGCGGCGTGAGCAGGGTGAGGCCACCCCTCGGCGCACCATGTACGGCGACTGCTTGCCGTGGCCCGCGCGCAGCACCTTCTTGAGGATGCCGCCGTCCTGCGCGACGGTGATGTCGTTCTTGCTGACCCAGTCGAGCAGCTCGACTGTGCGCGTGCGTGTGAGCTTGCGCACGGCCGAGAGAGGGGGCACACGTACCCTCAAAGACGAGCGTCGAGTTGGCCGGGATGCTGCCCGAGCCCTGCGCGCCGTACGCGTACTCGGGCTTGCAGCGCAGGAACGCCTTCTCGCCGCGGCGCATCGACGCGACGCCCTGCCCGCACGCCGCCGCGCACATGAGCGGCCGGCACCAGCACCAGCACCAGCGCGGGGCGTACGCACCAGATCCCAGCCTTTGATGACTTGGCCCTTGCCGAGGAAGAACTTGAAGGGGGTGCTGCGCTTGTGGCTCGAGTCGAAAACCTTGCCGTCGAGGAAGCGGCCCGTGTAGTGCACCTTCGTGCGCGCGGCTCAGCGGGGCACGAGCGGTGCGCGAGCGCGAGGAGAGTGCGCACGCACCGAGACCTCGTCACCGGCCTCGGGCGCCTCCGCGTCCGGCGCGGGCTCGCGGATGACCTGCTTGACGACGCCGCCGTCGGGCGTGAGCTTGACGCGGCGCGGCTTCTGCTGCTGTTGCTCCGTCTGCTGCTGCTGCTGCTGGTGCTGCTGCTGGTCAACGTCCATCTCGTCGTCCGAGACGTAGGCGGCGGCGGGCGCGGGCACGTCGGCGTCCATCGGGGGTCGAGGGCGGAAGAGGGCGGCGAGGTGGAAGGTGCGCGAAAGTGCCCCTCGACTCTCTGCTGTCACGCTTCGCGGCCATTGCTGTTGACGATCGATCGGGACCCGGCCGCGCGGTGAACCACGCCGATGCCGCGCTGCTCCGCGTGGCGCTCTCCGGAATGCCGCGCGGCACGGCTCCGGCCCGGCCGCACTTTCCGCCTCGCCCGCCGCCTCACCGCCGCGCTCTCCATCAACCCCCGCACCATGTCGGCCGCCGAGATCGCCACCGCACAGCGCACCGAGCTTACGTCGACCGCGACCTACGTCGACGGCGTCATCGGCTCGTTCGCGCCCGAGCGCAGCGCCGCGTTCAAGAACGGCTACGCCGCGCTCGGCAAGAGCGACATCCTCGCCCGCGCCAAGCACGTCGGCGACAAGGCGCCGCTCTTCGCCCTGCCCAACATCCACCGCAAGACCGTCAGCCTCGCCGACGCCCTCGCGTGCGGCCCCGTTGTGCTCGCCTTCTACCGCGGCTCGTGGTGGTGCGCTCGCGCTGCTGCTGCTACTCCTCTCGCTACTTGTGCTCACGCCCTCCCTCAGCCCGTTCTGCACCATTCAGATCCGCTCGCTGCAGAAGGCGCTGCCGCTGCTCGAGGCCGCGGGCGCGAGCATCCTCGCCGTGTCGGGCATGGAGCCCGAGGCCGGCGCCGAGTTCAGCGGTGCGACCGGCGCGACATTCCAGCTGCTGACCGACCACGGCTTCGCCGTGAGCAAGCAGTACGGCACGCACTTTGACGTGGACGCGGACCTGATGTCGGTCAACACGACCGAGTTTGCGATCGACTGGAAGAAGCTCTACGGCGAGGAGGGCAGCATGCACCCGGGCCTCAACATCGGCGCGACGTACGTGCTCGACAAGGACGCGGTCATCCGCTACGCGTTCCTCGACACCGACTTCACCAAGCGCGCGCCCATCGACGAACTCGTCGCAGCCGCAGCCAACATCTCGGGCAAGGGCGGCGACGGCATGGCGGGCGCAAGATGCACGGCGACAAGATGATGGCGGGCGACAAGATGCACGGCGACAAGATGATGGCGGGCGACAAGATGATGGCCGGTGACAAGATGGGCTCGACCATGCACGGCGACAAGATGATGGCGGGCGACAAGATGATGCACGGCGACAAGATGATGGCGGGCGACAAGATGATGCACGGCGACAAGATGGCAGCGATGACGATGGGCGACAACATGGGCCACGGGCACGCGCACGGCGACAACATGGGTCACGGGCACGCGCACGGCGACGGCACAATGACACACGGCGACGACATGCACATGCACGACGAGGGCAAGCACCACAAGAAGCACTGGTGGAACAAGCTGACGGGCTCGCACCGCGGCAGCAAGCACGCCGAGCACGCCGAGGGCGGCGGCGACAAGATGCACCACGCCGGCGAGGGACACGACGCAATGATGCAGGGCGGGGCCGGCGAGCAGCACCACGAGCACCACAAGCACTGGTGGAACAAGCTCACGGGCAGCAAGCACGGCCACCACCACGAGCACGAGGGCGCGCACGATGGCATGATGCACGCTGCGACGGCCGCACCTGGCGACAAGGGCATGATGGCGCACGACGCGCCCAAGATGTGAGCGCACCCTGTGCCGTCTTTGTACCTTGTCTGGTACTGCAGCCTACCGCGAGCTTGACCCGCAGAGCGAGCGAGCAAGAAAGTAACCCTCGGCTCAGCACCTACATCGCAGTATATGATAATGCGTAGCGGGAGAAGCGAGACGCAGAGCGGCGTATCGCGCCACCACGTCTTTCGGCGCACCCGAGACAGGCCGAAATGCGCGTCGCGATCCTTCTCCTGATCGTCGCGCTCGTCTCGCTGGCGGCGCTCGCCCCATCGGCCGCTGCGCTGCGCCCGCCCAAGCCCGCGGCGCGTCCGGGTGACGGGCCGCGGCAGCCGCCGCCCGCCGTGCGCCGCGACGGCCCACCGCCGGGGATGCCCGAGACGATCTCGATGGCCGACGCGATGCGGATGGTCGACGGCAGCCGCCAGAAGGAAGTCTGCCCGGCGTCGCGCCCGTGCCCGCGCGTGCGTGCCGTGTGCCCCGTGCGCACGTTGTCGATGCGGTGCTGAGCAGCGTGATTCGCAGGGCATGCGCGCCGTGCCCAAGGAGGGCCGCGTTGTCGAGCCCGTCACCACGTGCCCCATCGGCAACATGCCCGAGGGCCTCACCCTCCCGAACGACGTCGACTTTGGCGAGTGCTGCGGCCAGCTGCGTGCGTGCCGGCACCCTATGCGCACGTGACGCGGGCTGATCGGGCGTGTGCGCGCAAGACGTGTGCTACAACACCTGCAACGCCGTCCGCGGCGACTGCGACAACGAGCTCAACACGTGCATGCGCCTCAAGTGCGACGCCGCCGCCGACGGCGAGGCCTGCCGCCAGGCCGTCGAGGTCTACGCGATGAGCACGCGCATGATCGGCTGCAAGGTCTTCAACGACGCCCAGCGCGTCTCGTGCGGCTGCGTCACTGTCGGTCGCGGACGCCCCGGCGACAAGCAGCGCGACAAACGCGACAAGCGCAACAACGCCGCCACCCCCGAAGTCGCCCCCGACGCCGATCAGCCCGTGCAGCCGCCAGAGGACGTTCGCGGGCGCGGCGGCAAGCGCAACCGTAAGGCCGGCAGCCGCAGCGACGAGCTGTGAGCCGCGCATGCTCGTGGTCGCGTTTACTTGCTCTTCTTGTTTGTTCTCAGTGCTCTCACGTCGTTCGGTTTTTTCACGGTCAGAAACCGGGCCGTCGCCCGCTCGCGCCCCGCTGCGGCGCGGGCGGTGGGCCCGGGCGGGCGGCGCGAGACGGGTTGGCGCGGACGACGGTGGGTGGGGCGGGCGAGGGCGGGGCGGCGACGCGCTTGGAGCGGCGGAAGAGCGTCTCGTCGACCTCGTCGTCCTCGTCGTCGTCCTCGTCCGGCGCGGTCACCTCGATGCGCCGCTTCTTGCTCTTGCTGGCCGACGCCAGCCGCTCGGGCGAGGCCGGCGCGGACGGCACGGCAGACGAAGGCGATGTGCCGCGGTGCAGCCGTGGCGACGAGCGCAGGACTTCGGGCTCGGCGAGCAGCTTGCGCGGCGGTCGTAGCGGACTCGGTGCTGGCGGTGGTGGTGTGGCGGCGGCACGGCGCAACGCTCGTGGCGTGTCGGTCGGCACGGGCTCGGGCTCGGCGATCTGCAGCCGCCGCGATAGCCGCGGTGAGTCGACGACGGTTGGCGTACGGCTGCGCGTCGCTCGCTCGGGCTTTCGCTCTGTTTCGGGCTCGGGCTCGGGCTCGGGCTCGAGCTCGGGCTCGGGCTCGGACTTGGCCTTGCGTGCGCGCTTGCGATCGCGCACCGCGAGTGGCTCGTTGAGTGCCGGCTGCTCAGGCTCGTCCTCCGCAAACACGCGCTCGTACGCTGCGGCACGTGCGTCAGCACAACCCATACCACCGCTGGCGCGCACCGCTGAACAGCAGGTCGCTCGTGGTCATCATGCGCGCCGCCTGCGCCTGCAGCTCCGGGTCGTCGCGCGTCTGCCGGAACGCCGCGGCCCACACGCCGTTCTGCCGCGGCTTGTCAGTGAGGCGACAAGCAGCCGCGGCGAGCAGCACGCACCACGGTGTCGACAAACTTCGGCATCGCGTCCACGTGCCCGGAAGCGAGGCGCCAGCGGACCACGCCCAGGTCCGGGCGTGACGGGTCGCCGCGGCGCGGCGCACCCTGGAATACGCCGTCCCAGTCGTATCTGCGTCACGCGCGAATGTCAGATGCGCCGTGCGTCCGCGCCGCAGCGTGGCCACACCGTTCCAGCAGCCCAAGCAGGTCCACGAGGTCGAGCGGGCTGCGCTCGACGTGCGGGAGGATGTTGGGCTGGCCCGGCACGTGCGAGCCCGAGGGGCGTGGCTGGCGCGATCGGCTGCTGTGTGCGTGCGGTTCAGCCGTGAAGCCGCGGCAGTATGCACGTACGTGGCGTCGCCCGTGTGTGCGTCCTGGATCATCGCAAGCAGTTTGTCGGCCTGCCACGCGTGCGTCCGTCAGCGCTCGGTCACCACGCAAGAACGCCAAGCGGCGCACCACATCCTTCATCTTGCGCGCCTCGGCCACGTAGATGCTGTCGTCGTTGTTGAACGCGAAGCAGTTGGTGAAGACGCGCGCGAGGTCGCTGCCAAAGTGCTCGAGCGACTTGTACGTGCGCGCGGCCACCTTGCGCGCCATGGTTGAGAGGTCCATCGGCGTCGGCACAAGCTCGCTGCACACGCGCCGACGGCCGTCAGCGCGCGTGAGACATGAGCGGCGCACGCACCGATACGTGCTCATGAGCGGCTCGGGCAGGCTCACAGGCGTGAGAAAGAAGCCGTTCGAGTCCAGCAGCACCATGATGTCGAGCACGCGCTGTAACCGGCTCTTGAGTGACGCAAAATCGGCACTGCCCCTGCCGCGTGCGCACACGGTGAGGCTGCTGATGTGCGAGCAGAGCGTGGTCCGCCGCACCACTTGCTGCTGGCCAGGTGCACGTCGACCGCACGCCGCGCCACGTCGCACGTGAACGTCTCAGCCGGCACACCGGGCCCCTGGCCGGACGGCCGCCGGCCCTGTCGGTTTCTGGGCACGCTCGGGGGCGCGCTGCTCGCGGCCGTCTCTGCCACCGCGCCGTCCGCCGCAATGCCGAGCGCCTCCGAGCCCGCGTCGCTCGACTTGCGTCGCTTGAGCGGCGGTGGCGTCTTGGGCACGCGCATCCTCGGCAGCGGCTGCTGGAACTCGTCGAGCGCCGCGGCGAGGTCAAGCTCTGGGTGAGCGCGCACAAACTTCTTGAGGATCTGCGAGCTCGTGAGTGGCGTGCACGATCGAGCATCGCCGCGCACCTTCTTGCCGACGTGGCGCACGTTGAGCGCCTCGACGTAGTAGTCCGAGCCTGTGACGACCCTGTCAGCGCGTGTGCAGGCGCACAACAAAGGGCACGCGTACCCTCGGCGTTGTATGTGACGCAGTTGGTGATGATGCGGCGAAAGTCGCGCAGGACCTGTGCAAAGTCATTGTCGTACTCGCCCGTCTCGAGCTGCGCAGCACGCGCGTCAGCATCGCCCGTGCGAGCGCAGTGTCGTGCCTTGGTGCGCATGGTCGAAAAGTCCATCGGGTGCTCAATCACGAGGAGGTAGTCGGGCACGACGTCGGTGCTGACGGGCTCGGCAAAGATCTGGTACGTGTCGCAGCGCTCGAGGTCGCTCAGCAGTGAGCGCAGCTGCGAGAGATGGTGTCAGTGTGTGCCGTGCCCACCCCCACCACGCACCAGCGGCCGGCGCACTTCGACGGTCTGGCGGCGCTCACGGATCTCGTCCTCGCTCGTCACCTTGGAGATGTTGACGTCGGTCTGCAGCAGCTGCGCGGCGGTGTCGGCCAGCTGCGCCTGGATCGGCGCAGTCGCCTCCTGCACGCTCGCCCTGCACCCGCGGAAGCTGTGAGACGCAGCTGCGCACGACGGTGGCCACGGCGCGCACTGCAGCTCCCGCCCAGCCACGACCAGCACCGTCAGCAGCACGGCCTCGAGGCTGAGAGCGTTGCCCGCCGTGTCCTTCATCAGCGTGCGCGGTCGCACGGCCGACAGCGCGCCCAGCGCCGTCGCGGCCGCCTGCACGTGCGCGCTTGCTTTCTCTGCGGCTGCGGGGTGTCAGCAACGCGACAATTGCGGCGCTGAGAGGGCATGCACCGGGCAAGCGCAGCACCGGCTCGGTCCGCTTGACCACGTCGCGCAGGTCGGCCGCGAAGCGCGCCAAAGACCCGTACTCGCCTGCACGTGTCACGTCACGTCAGCCGCGGGTAGCGCAAGTCAGCGCAGCGACGACGCACCGCGCTCGATGTGGCTGCGCCACGCCTCGACAGATGCGCCGAGCGTTGCGTGCACCGCGCTCGCCAGGCGCGCCTCGAGGTCGAGCGCCGTGATGCGGCTCAGAGCGTCCAGCAGGCGCAGCAGCGTCGCCGTCAGCGCCGTTAGGGTCTCGTCCAGCAGCGTCTTGGACAGGAGTAGACGCTTGCGCTGCAGCTGGCCGCGCTCAGACAGGAGGCGCGTGAGCGAGTGCGACGTCTGGATGTCTGCGGGACGCGCGCTGCCGTCAGCCACAGCAACAGCAGGCAGCGTAGCGACCCGCACCCCAGTGCTTGGCGCGGAGCTCGTCGAGCGAGAAAAAGGCAAACGGGCGGAACGACTCTGCGCGCGCGTTGAACTGGCGGTAGCGGTGCATGGACGAGATCCTGTGCGCGGGCTGGTTCATGCATGCGGCGCACAAGGGGTGCGACGAGGCGCACTTTTGCAGCAGGTTGAACGACTGCACAGCGATGTCGTTCAGCAGCGGCCGCCCGTTTCGCCTGCGTGCGCGCGTCGTCAGCCGCTGCTCACAGCGTGCAGGTGGCGTGCGCACTTTTTTCGCTGCAGCGTCCAGTACACGACGATGCGTGAGGCCGCCGAGGACGATATGCTGAAGCGCTTGGCGATCGACTCGGGCGTGACCTGCGGCGGGCGGTCAGACGCGCATGGGGCGGTGGAGCGAGGGTGCGTTGCCTTGGTCGGGTCAAAGCGCAGCGGCAGCGTCTGGGCGTGCGCGTTCATCAGCGGCCGCTGGTGCGACTGGCTGCGGCTCGCGCTGTGCCTAGCGCTCGGCCGTCAGCACGCCACGCGGCCAAGCGGGCGGCGGTGGCGCACTTGAGGCAGAACACATCCTTGTGCACGACGCCCTTCTTCTCCCGAATCTCCATCGCGAGGCCGTGCAGCATGGCGCACGAGACGTGGAACGGTGCAAAGCTGCGCACCAGTCAGCTGTTGGACCACTGCCGGACATCGTGCGTACCACGACTGCTGCGCGCACTGGATGCACGCGCCCTCGCGCACGTGGCACAGCACGCAGCCGAGGCGGAAGCGGTCCTCGTGGATGGTCTGTGGGCGCAGTGTGAGTCACTTGGTCGTACACACACGCCCGCGCACGCGCGCACCTCGGTCTGCACGATCGGCTCCATTCGCAGCACGTCCTCGAAGCCCGTCTCAGGGATCCACAGCGCGCACGCCGAGTGGCACCACAGGCCCTTGTCCGTGCGCTTCATCGGCCCGCCTGCGCCCGCGACGCAGCGTGAGCACGCAGCAGCAGCAGCAGCAGCAGCGGCACATCGTTCGCGTCGCACCGCGGTTCGGGCACAGCATGCACTTGATCGAGTCGCCGTTGGACGAGCACGACGAGCAGAACCAGCGCGCCTCGGGCACGTTGAGGATGCCGTAGCACGCCTGGTGCACTGCGGCGCTGCAGCCGTCGCAGAACACGAGCTCGTTCGTGTCCTCCGACTCAGTCTCCTGTGCGTTGCAAGCTGGGTGAGCACGCGACCGGCAGCAGCGGCGGCCGCACCTGACAGATGCAGCAGCGGATGAGGTCGTCGTCGTCGTTGTCGTCGGTCACGGACGGCGTCGACGATGGCACACCGGACGAGGACTTTTGCTGCGTGCACGCGCAGGGTGAGCCATGAGAGCACGCATCAAGCGCGCACCTCGTCGAGCTGACGCAGCGTCGCGAGCTCGGCACGCCCGTACGCCTTTTCGAGCTGGTCCAGGATCGCCTCGAGCTTGTCCTCCGTCAGCTTGTCACGCGGCAGGGCGCTGCGAGGCGTATGAGCGTGCACATTGGCGGCATGCCGACACGCACATCCGCCGCAGTACGTCGAAAAAGTCAAAGTCCTCGCCGCGCAGGTCGTACAGCACACGGTCGTTGCTGACGGCCGTGCACTCGCCGGCGTACCTGCGCGGCGACGTCAGCAGACAGCGGGTGCGTGCGGCAGTGGCGTGAGCGCACTCGATGTACTCGGCCGGCATGGTGAAGGCCGGCGCGGGCGGCTCGGCCTCGACGACGTTCACGACGGCGCGCGGCAGCGACGTCAGTTGCTTGGTCGGGATCTGCACGGCGTCGTTCCATTCGTTCTTCCAGCTGACGCGCGCACGGTCAGGCGCTACGGTACTCAGTGGGCGGCGCACCGATCCTCGATCGGGATGAGCACGATGCTTTGCTCGCGCGCCTCCTCCTCGTCGAGGTCGAGCTCGAGGTGGTCGAGGAACGCGCGGCTGTACGCCTCGAGCGTGCCATCGTAGTGCCGGTGCACAAACACGCGCTTCTTGTCGTTGTCTGTCGCGCGGTTGAGCATGTGAGCTTTGTACAGACGCGCCCGCGCGCGCGCACCAGCCTCGGCGCCCTTGGCACCCTTGTCCTTCTTCTTGTACGTCGGCGAGCTGTGCTGGAAGCTGTGACGGTGCGTCGACTCGGAGACGGGCACGACGGGCAAGCCGGCTGTGCATGCCGCGGTGAGGCAAGTGCACGGCTAACGGCTCACAGCGCACACGCACCGATCGCCCACATGGACCCGTGGCCCTTGGGGCTGCGCGGCGTGCGCGGGGCGCGGACAAAGTGGGTGCTGCCGGTCAGGATCGCGTTGATCGTGTGCTGCGCGAGGTCAGGCGACCGCAGACTTGGGGTGAGCGCGGACGCACCTGCCAGCCGTCGTCGGCGCGCGCGTAGAACGGGAACGTGTCCTCGATCCACTCGCAGATGTCCTGCTCGGTGCGCATGCGCTGGTCCGAGAAGCGGATGGCGGCGTCGACGAGCACGCCGAGCGCAAACGGCGGCCGATCGGCACGTCCGCGGTGCGAGGCGAGGTCGGTCGTGCTCGCGAGCGGCACAATCGCGACGAGCTCGGGCGTCTCGGTCGCCACGTCGGGCGAGTCGTCGAGTCGCCGCACGTGCCGACTGCTGCACGGCACGCGTGAGCGACCTGTCGAGCGCGATCGCCGCGCGCAGCGCACCGCAACGGCGCACTGATCGGCTGCGACTGGTCCGAGTCGTCCTCGACCGCGTCGTAGAACACCTCTTGCTCCCCTTCCTCGCCGCTGCCGCTCGCCTCGCCGCCCACGTCGACGTCCTCGTCGTCCTCGTCCTCCTCGGGCTCCTCGGGCTCAACGGACCGCAAGCGCCGCCGCCCGTTGGCCGATGCGCGCCGCTCCTGCTGATCGTCCTCGTCCTCATCGTCGTCATACTCGTCGTCTGCGCGGCCGCCGTCAGCCCGCCCGGCCCGCCCGGCCCGCCCGGCCCGCCGTCCGCCGCACCGCCCGACGATCGCGCGCGCCCGCCGCTGCTGCGCATCCGCTGCGGCGTGTCACGCAGCACGCGCGTCCTCGCCCTCGCGCCGTCGCCGGGCGTCGCAATCGCGCCGGCCGCCGCCGATCGCAGGCGCAGCGCGGGGCCGGCCATCGCGGACGACGTCGGGAGGGGCGCGCGCGGCTGGACCTGCGCGTCGCGGATGAGACGGCAGACAGCGGCGCCACACCGTCGCCATGCCTTTCGCCGCTCTGGTTCGTCTAAATTGCCCTCTCCGCCCTCTGCGCCTTCTCGTGGTGCGACCGCGGTGTCGCGAGGCGCGTGGACGCGTGCGCGGGTCGTGCGGAAAGGCCGCGAGGCGAGGCGGTGCGCGGCGGAAGCGGCGACGGCGCGAAGAGCGAGCGACGTGTGACGTAGCGTGCGCTGATTGGCGGATTGCGCGTTTTGAGTTGGTTTTGCCTTGCAAATGGCTTCGACGGCGACGGCGGCGGCGCTCACGCGCCCGCACAACACGGTCGAGGTGCCCGCGCGCACGTCCATCAAGGCGCTCGTGAGCTCGCTCGGCCTCAGCTTCGCCGTCGGCTCAGGCTACTACGAGCTGACGAAGCCCGAGGACATCTCGGAGGGCAAGCAGGCGCGGCGCTGGCACACGACGGGACGGCGCGCGCGGCTCAACAGGGGATGCCGCCGCGCAGGTCGTCGTGCTCGAGAAGGCGTCCAAGGCGCTCGTGAGCGGCCCGCGCGTGCGTGAGCTGCTCGGCATCCCGCCCGGCGCCAAGAAGTGGAAGCTGGACCCGGCCGTGGCTGCGGCGCGTGCTGCGCGTGCTGTCGACGCGAGAGAGAGACGCGGCTGACGCGCGCGGCCGGCGGCAGGACTTCCGCGTGTTTGTGCAGAGCACGTCGCACAACCGCATGCTCGAGCCCGGCACGCTGTTCCTCTACAACATTGACGTCGTGCGCCCGGATGATGCGTTCATTCTCAGCCTCGTTCTCACGCTCGACGCGCAGGCCCCCGCTGCTGCTGCTGCTGCTGCTCCGGCTGCTGCTCCGGCTGCTGCTGCTGCTGCCGATGCCGATGCGCCCGCCGCGAAGCGTCCCCGTCGCGGTGCCGCTGCCGCTGCCGCTGCTGCGCCCGCGCCTGTGTCCGTGCCCGTCGCCGAGCCGCCCAAGAAGCGCGGTCGCGGCAAGGCGGCGGCGGCGGCGGAGGAGGATGCGGACGCCAAAAAGAAGACCAAGACGGAGCCCGCGCCGCCCGCCGCGAGCGC
This sequence comes from Parvularia atlantis, assembly GCA_943704415.1. Classification (NCBI taxonomy): domain Eukaryota; order Rotosphaerida; genus Parvularia; species Parvularia atlantis. The sequence continues at coordinate 9,282 of CALSCO010001406.1, read as the reverse complement.
TGCTGCCGAGGCCGCGTCGGCTGCCGCGCCCGCCGCGCCGACCGCGGAGCATCTCGAAGTGCCGATGGTGACGGGCGTGCGGAACGTGCTGCGTGTTCACGGCTGACGCGCGCGCAGGAGCACGCCGAGGCCGCGGTGCCCGTGCGCGGCAAGGCCTACAAGGTCGAGATCGTGTTCTCGTTCGACACGACGTGCGCCGCTTGCCCTTTCCCGCTTCGCTCGTTGCCGTCTCGGACGCCCGCGCCCGCAGTGGCAGCATGTACCCGTGCCTCGGCCAGCTGCGCAAGAACCTGCGCGCGACGATCGCGCGCCTGCTCAACGACATCCCAGACATTCGCATCGGCGTCATCGCCCACGGCGACTACTGCGACGGCCCGCGCGCCCTTACGCCGCTCGACTTCACGCGCGACATCGCCACGCTCGTCAAGTTTGTGGAGGAGACCCCGGCGACGGTGCGTGCGGCACGGCCCCGTGGCCCGCACGCGGCTGACGACGGCGGCGCAGTCGGGCGGCGACGCCGACGAGAACTACGAGCAGGTCCTGCGCGACGTCAAGAAGTTTGCGTGGTCGGCCGACGCGGACCAGAAGAGCGTGGTGCTGATCGGCGACAACAACCCGCACCCGAAGGACCGCAACCCGGACCACATCGACTGGTGCGCCCCACAGCGGCTGGGGTGGCGCTGCGCTCACGGGCACAACAGGCGCGTCGAGGCCGACAAGCTCAAGGAGATGAACATCCGCGTGCACGCAGTGCAGGCGCTCAACTATAAGCACGCGACGCCGTTCTACCGCGTGCGTTGGCTCGCGTCGTGCGTTGCGCCTCGCTGACACGCACGGGGCGCGGTCGAGCAGGAGCTCGCGGCGCGCACGGGCGGCCTGCACATCAATCTCGACCAGTTCTCGTACATCTCGGACTTTGTCATGGCCATCACCCTCGGCGAGTACTCGCCCGAGGCCGCCGCCGCGTACGAGACCGAGCTCAAGAGCGTTGGCTCGACCGTCGCGCGCTCGCTGCACCGCCTCTTTGACCAGCTGCTCGGCCGGTAGCTGGGCCGGCGTGCGCGACCACTTGCTTGCTGACCGCCGCACACCCCGCAGCGCCGGCGCGATCTCGGCCGACGGCACCTTATCGGCCTCGTCGCTCGACGCCGTCCCGCCCGGGCGCTTCCAGGTGTGCCAACCGCGCTGCCTCGCCCTGCCCACGCGCCCTTGATCGCGGCCCCGCACAGGTGCTCGAGGTCGACAAGGACACGCCGATCAAGGACTTTGCGCAGGCCAACGGGCTGATCTTCAAGCAGGGCAAAGGCTTCTACGAGTTTACCAAGGTCTGTGCGAGTCGTGTGCTCGTGTGCTCGCGTTCGCGCAGCTCACCGTGATCGCGCAGGCCGAGGTGATCCAGGACTACAAGGAGATCGTGCTGATGGACAAGGCCACGGGCGACATGTTCACGGGCGACAAGGCGCGCGAGCTGCTCGGCATCGAGGGCGCGGACAAGAAGGCCAAGGTGCGCCCGGTCTCGCTCGACAAGTACCGCGTCTTTGTCCAGTCGACGAGCAACAACCGCAAGCTGCTCGGCGGCTCGGGCTTCCTGTACGAGGTCGACGCGGACAAGTGAACCTTGTGTGAGCATGGCGCATGGGATGCTGCCGAATTGCATGTTGATCGCAAAACAGAAGCGTACACAGCAGGATGGCCGGTTCGGGCCGCGCGCGCTGCGCCTCAGGGGGCCGCGCTGACCCGCGCCCGGCCCAGACCTGCACGCGGCGGCGGCGCAAGGGGACACGGCGCGCGTGCGGGCGCTGGTCAACGCCGGCGCGGACGTCCGATACGTTGACGGAAAGGGTCCGCGGCAGCGCCTGCAGGCGCGCAGCGCGGCTCACGGCCGGCCGGGCGGCAGACACGACGACGGCGCTGTTCATCGCGGCGTGGAACGGCCACGCGGATGCCGTGGAGGAGCTGCTGCGCGCGGGCGCCGACATGAACCACCTTAACTGGGGTGCGGGCCGGCGTGCGCACGCGAGACGTGACTCTCACCGTCGGCCGATTCGCAGACGGCGCCAGCCCGCTCGACATTGCGACGCTCGCCGGCCGCCACAACGTCGTCAACGTGCTGCGCAGGGCGGGCGCGGTGCGCATCCGCGCCGGCAAAGGTGCGCTGCCTCGCGCCTCGCGTGTGTGCGACGCGCGAGCCTCACGCAGCGCATAGAGATGCTCGAAGCCGTCGCGAGCGGCAGCATCGCAAAGGTTCACGCGGCCATCGAGAACGGCGCTGAGCTGCGCTACGCCGACCCGCACGGTCAGTGCACGCCTGCGGTGCGGTCGCGTGCTCACACTCGCGTGCGTCGCAGATGGTGCGACAGCGCTGCACATCGCTGTGAGGGGCGGCAAGAAGGACATCGTGGACGCGCTGATCGCGGCGGGCGCCAACGTGCAGGCGGAGGACATGAGTGCGCAGCTGCTGGACGATGTGCACATGCGCGGGCCTGCTAACTCTGCCTCGTGCAGACGGTCTGACGCCGCTGCTCGTCGCGGCGAGTTCCGGCCATGCGCAGGCCGTCGATGCGCTCATCCGCGCCCGCGCTGACGTGCACAAGGCCAACAAGAGTGCGTGGCGGGCGGTGCTGGGCTGGCTTGCTGACCGGTCCGCCGCCGCGCAGTTGGCTCCACGGCGCTGCACTTTGCCTCACTGCATGGTCACAAGGAGATCGTCGACGCGCTTGTGCGCGCGGGTGCGCCCGTGCAGAAGGTTTGCGATGGTGCGTTTCACTCGAATGTGCGAGCGCCACAAACATCGCCGCGGCCGCAGCGGGGCGCACACCATTGCACGTGGCTGCGCGGGCCGGGCACAATACCATCATTGATGCGCTCATCGCAGCCGGCGTGCAAGTCAACACGGCAGCCAACGGTGGCGTACAACGCTTGCATATTGTTTTTTGCGACTGCTGACGAGTCGCTCCAGATGGCACAACGCCGCTCATCAATGCGTCCTGCGCGGGCAAGCTCGAGGCCGTCAAAAGCCTGCTCAGCGCGGGCGCATTCATCGACAGAAAGGACAACAGTGCGTGTGTGCTGCGGGCGCTTATGGCGCGGGCGCTGACTGCATGCGAGCAGATGGCGTGACGGCGCTCGAGTGCGCCATACAGAACAACCACGGCGACGTTGCCGCAGCACTGCGCGAGGCCGCCGCTCAGCGCGCACCGCCGCCGACAACCACCACCACCGTTGCGCCCATGCCATCTCCCATGGCTCCTGCTAGCACCACGACGCGCGCCATCACGTCTGCATCGGCTTCGTCCACCAGCAGTGCAGCCAAGTCGACCACCACGAGTGCCTCGACGACTGCGACTGCGCACAAGACAACGACGAGCGCCGCGACGCCCGGGCCGGCAGCGACGACCACGGCCAGCGCGACCACCACTGCAACGACCGCCTCTGCCACGACAAGCACGACGGCGACAGTGACAGCGTCTGCGACACCGACGGCCGTGCTCGCTCAGCCGACTGTGCTGGCTTACCCTGCGGGCGCGTTCAACCAGCCCGGCATCAGTGTCGGCGACAGCAGCAGCGGCCCGGACACGACACTCCTCGCTGGCACCGCCATGATCGCGACAATCATCGCGGTGCTGCTCTTCTACTTCTTTGGTCGCGGTCGCCGGCGCGATACCGCCCCCACACCGCCTGTTGAGCCTGCGCCGGCACCGCCCGCGCCGGCACCGCCCGCACCTGCTCCACCGGCAGCGATGCCCGAGGCGCAGCAGCACGATGAACGTCCGCACATGCTATCTGGCAGTGCAAATCGTGATACGTTCGAGAGCACTTCCTCCGAGCGTCTGCGCAGCGATGAGCATCTGCAAGAAAGCTTTGCAGCCATGCCGTTGCCATTGCCATCTGTGCGTGGTAGCCTCACCCGCCGTTTGCCTTTTGACCCCATTCGTTCTAGACGCACATCAAGAAAATCCGCAAGCTCGGCGTGGGCGGCATGGGCGTCGTCTTCTTGGGCACGTACCACGGCGCCGAGGTGCGTGCGCGCCTGCCTCGTGCGAACACCTGCTGACCGCTTGGCGGTGCAGGTGGTGATCAAGCAGATCCATCCGCAGCGCAAGAACGCCAAGCTCGAGCAGCAGTTCCTGCGCGAGATCGAGATGCAGAGGTGCGCGCCGCCGCCCATGCAGAGCGCGCGGTGCTGCTGACGTGTGCGTCTTGCACGCAGCCGGCTGAACCATCCAAACATTGTGTACATGTTCGGCGTGGCCAAGGATGGCGACACTGACGCGTGCGTGCTGGTGCCGTGCTCGCTCGTGGCTCACGCGCGCGTGTGACAGATGGCTGCTGCTGGCCGAGTATTGCAAGATGGGCAGCCTAGCCGACGTTATCTACAAGGACGTGACCAACGACGCGCTCACGCCGCAGCGCCGCCTCGACATGCTCGCGCAGGTGCGTTCGTGCGCGCGCGGCGCCTCGTGGATGTTGGCAGTCTCACACTCCGTCCGACCTGCAGGCGGCGAGCGGCATGGCGTACCTGCACCGGAGCAAGGTGCTGCACAGCGACCTCAAGCCGGACAACATCCTCGTGAGACAGCGCAGCGTGTGGCGCGGCGCTGCCTCACCGGTGCGACGCAGGTGACGGACAACTGGACGGTCAAGATCGCCGACTATGGGCTGTCGATGGTGCTGGGCACGACGATCGGCTACAAGCGGCGCCCTGGCGGCCTGACGCTGCACTACGCCGCGCCCGAAGTGCGCTCGACTGTTTGCTCGAGGGCCACTCGCTGATGATGACTGTCTGCAGACGCTGCGCGACGAGCCCGTGTCGCTCCCGGCGGACGTGTTCAGCTTCGCGATCACGATGTGGGAGGTGTGGACGATGTCGACGCCGTACGCGGACAAGAACCATGTGCCGCCGCACCGTTTTGCCGGGCTCGTCGCGAGTGATCTCGGCCTGGTGCGTGTTCTCTGGTGCACGTTGGCTCCGCGTTCTGCGCGCTGACCCTGTGGCGCAGTTCCGCCCGACGATCGACGACAAGATCCCCGAGGCGCTTGCTAAGCTGATGCGTGCGGGCTGGGACAACGACCCGTCCAAGCGCCCGACCTTTGCCGAGCTGCACGACAAGCTTGCCGAGCTCGCCAGTGCAACCTCTCAAGCTGCACCGGCCGCGGCGGTGGACCGCGTGGCGCAAGCGGAAGCGCCGTTCGTGATTGCCCAGGCGGCATCCCACGACAGCGCCCTCTCGAGCGCAGGCTCGTCCTAGGGCGAGCTCGCGCCCGTCGTCGCCCCAGAGCGAGCCGGTCAAGGCCTCTTTTTGTCACGAGTGAACGTGCGCCTACGTACGATTTGCTTGCGCATCAACCACCGAATGGCGCCGTACGCACTGCGCGTTCGCGGTGCGCCGCCTGCCGCCCGCCTGCCGCCTGCCTCTCGCTGTGGGGCTGACGGGGGCGCCCGCCCGCCCGCCGCGCAGTGTACGCGGGGCGCAAGCTGCCGGACAAGTGGCGCGGTACGCGACGGCGAGAGAGAGCAGGCGGGCGCACTGAGCAGGGCTCGCGCGACGCAGAGCGCGAGCTGTTCGTGACGATGGAGCTGGGGCGGGACAAGTTCAAGACGGCGCACGTCACGGGCGAGGCCGCGCCCAAGTGGAACGAGGAGGCGTTCTTGTGTGCCGCTGCCGCTGCCGCGTGCTGCGCCGCTCACACGACGGGCGCGCCAGCGACATCCCCGACCGCGCTGCCCTGCGCCACGACCTCGTGCTGTCGCTCGTCGCGCGCGAGACGTTCAAGAACGACGTGCTGGGCGCGTGCGTCGTGGCCAATGAGCGGCTGGACGGCGGCGTCGAGCGCAGCTGGTTCGCGCTCGTCAAGAAGGGTGCGGCCGCTCTGCGAACGCGCCGTGTCGTGCGGCTCATTGGCGCCAACCACAGGGCGGCCCATCGGCGTCGAGCTCGCGTTCGACGTCACGCTGATCGCGCCAAAGGACACGCCCGCGTGCGTGCGGGTACGCGGCGCGGCTCGGTGCGCGGCTGATCGGCTTGGGACGCAGGGGCCGCGCCGTGAGCGTGTCGGCGTCGAGCTCGGTGCTGAGCAAGCAGCGTGCGTGCGTTTGCGCATGATCACGCGTGCTGACTGTGGTGGTGCACGGCGTAGACGCGCGGCTACGCGAGGTCTCGCGCTCGGCCTCAGACGGTGCGCTCGGCGCGTCGTTTTGTAAGTCCACCAACGTTCGTGATCGCTAGGCTACGTCAATGTGCCGCCGCCCCAGCAGCAGCAGCAGCAGCAGCAACAGCAGCAGCAGCAGCAGCAGCAGCAGCAGCAGCAGCAGGCGGAGACACCCGTGACGGCCAACGGCGTGCCCGCCGCGACGACCGCGCCCGACATCACGGGGCTGTCGCCCAACAGCGGGCCCGAGACGGGCGACACGCAGGTGACGATCCGCGGCGACCATTTAGGCGTGTCGCGCGACGACATTACCGAGCTGACCGTGTGCGGCATCGACTGCCTCTCATCGCTGATCTGGGTGAGCCCGCACAAGCTCTTCATCACGACCAAGGCCGGCATCGGTACACGCATGGCGAGCAGAGCTGCGCGTGCGGCTCACATCGCATTGCGCAGGCGTGGGCGAGGGCCACGTCGCGCTCACGACGCGCTCGGGTGGGCGCACGGTCAGCAGCCTCACGTTCCGCTTCGAGCCGCTCGTCGGTATGCGTGCGTTTGGCGTCGCTCGCCCCTCACGTCTCATGCTGCCGCGCAGTGGCCATGACAGACCTGCGGTCACCGACACGGGCGCTGTCGCCGGTGCGCCCTGGCCCCGCGCTCTCTCTCTCTCTCTCTCTCTCTCTCTCTCTCTCTCTCTCTCTCTCTCTCTCTCTCTCTCTAACGCACCGGTGCAGGACGACTCGAAAGAGGCGCAGATCGCGCAGCTGCACGAGACGATCACGGGCCTGCGCACGCGGCTGCGCGAGCGCGACCAGGACGTGGCGGCGCTCAAGGAGTACATTGACCGGCTGCTGCTCAAGGTCATTGCGCGGGCGCCCGTGATCTTGGAGGAGCTGGCGAAGGAGTCGCTGACGCGGTAGACAGCACAGAGCACACTTGTGACAAAGAGAAAGACCACTTCTTGTTGCTTCTTCTCCCCCCATGCGCGGACTCAGCGACCGCCGCGGCCGCGCGAGCCACCGCCACCACCACCGCCACCGCGGCCTCCCCTGCTGAAGCCGCCACCGCGACCCCCGCCAAAGCCGCCCCGGCCGCCAGGGCCGCCGCGTGCACCGCCCGATCCGCCGCGGAAGCCACCGCCGCCACCGCCGCCGCGACCGCCAAAGCCGCCGCGACCGCCGCCGCCGCGTCCGCCGCCGAATCCGCCGCGCTTTCCGGCCGCGCCCGGTGCGCGCGGCTGCTTCGGCTGCGGCAGGAAGCGTGCGAGGGGCAGGAGCTTGTCGCCTGGGATGCGGAGGACGTCGCCCGGCTTGAACGAGTCGGGCTGGAAGCCCTGGCCGAGCTTGACGGTGAAGTAGACCTCGTTGGTCGGGCCGAGCACCTCCTCGACCTTGCCCACGGGCGCGTCGGCCGGGGCCCCGCCCAGGAACACGGGCGCGTTGAAGTAGGGGATCTTGGTGTGCGTCGACTTGCACACGAGCTCGCCCTCGCACGGGTGCACAAACACGCCCAGGTCTGCGCCGTCGAAGCATCAGTGTGTCGGTCGGTGGGGGGAAAGAGACGGCGGCGCACCGACGAGCTCGGCCGGCGGGCCCTGCTGCTCGTACCCGCCGCGGAAGCCGCCGCCGCCGCCACCACGGCCGCCACGGCCGCCACGGAAGCCGCCGCCGCCGCCGCGACCGCCGCCGCGACCGCCGAAGCCGCCGCCGCCGCCCCGGCCACGCGCCACGAAGCCCATACGTTCACCACGCTACTGCACTCCCCTCACCCGCCATCACACACACCCCACGATGGCCGTGGACAAGCGTGGCTGGGGGCGCGCACATGCCAGCATGGCGAGGGGCAACGCGCGCCGCGGGCCGCTGTGCCGCACGGCGCGCCGCAGCCGACCGCGCACCGCGTGAACGAGTGCTGGCAGCACCGGCTGACGCGCGCGCGGCGCAGTGCGGCGCGGGATCGACGCTCGGCACGCGGTGGACAAGTAGTGTGACACTTCGGCGAGTGACGTCAGGTCGATGCTGCGGGCCGGGTGGCACCTGTGGGGCGTGGCGCTGGGCGCGGCGACCGCGGCGCTCGCGTTCTTCGTGCTCGTGCGCCGGTGCGTGTCGACGGGAGCGGAGGGGGAGGGGCGCCCGCTCACGCGCCGCGTGGCGACCAGCGGCGGCAAGGCGAGACGCGTGAGGGCGGCCGGCGAGAAGGAGCAGCAGCAGCAGCAGCAGCAGCAGCAGCAGCAGCAGCAGCAGCAGCAGCAGCAGCAGCAGCAGCAGCAGCCAAAGCACAAGCTGCGCCTCATCTACTTCAACGGCCGAGGCCGCGCCGAGTACATCCGCCTGGCCCTGGCCGCGGCGCGCGTAGAGTACGAGGACGTCCGCGTCAACTCGACCGCGTTTGGCGCGATGAAGGCCGAAGGGTGCGGCCCGCGCAGCGCGGGATGGGGCGCGTCGGCTGAGGGCGCGCGCAGCATCCTGCCCTTTCAGCAGCTGCCCGTGCTCGAGGTCGACGGCATCATCATCGCACAGAGCCACGCCATCCTCCGCTACATCGCGGGCGAGTACGGTGCGCACGACCCACACGTGGCACACCGCCGCATGCGTGCTGACAGCGCACGCAGGCCTGTATGGCGCCGACGTCTACCAGCAGGCCGAGATCGACGTGATCATGGAGGGATGGAACGACCTCTGGACCAAGTGCGCGTGCGCTCTGTGCTCCCCAACTAGCCGCTCAGTCTGCGCACAGGTACACCGTCGCCCGCTCGAGCCCCAAGGACGTCCAGGCCGAGACGCTGCAAAAGTTCGGCAAGGAGGTCCTGCCCGTGTGGTGCGCGCTCGTACTGTGTGCGCATACCGCACGCTCACGTCGCGGCGCAGGCTCGGCTACATCACCGCCATTCTCGAGAAGAACGACGGCGGCCGGGGCTTTTACGTCGGCAACCGGGTGCGTGCACGCGCGTGTGTCCTCACGACGTCGCTCACGGACGCCCCAGGTGTCGATCGCGGACGTCTTGGGCTTCACGGCCGTCGACAATCTGCGCAAGGAGTTTGTAAAAGAGATTAAGGACTTCAAGCTGCTGCTGCTGCACCACGAGCGCTTCGAGTCCATCCCCGAGGTCAAGGCTTGGATCGACACCCGCCCGCC
>CALSCO010001404.1:0-25402 GCA_943704415.1 Parvularia atlantis | reverse complement strand
GGGGGGGGCGGCCTGCCGAGCGACATGAGGGACGCGCGCGCGCCCGAAAAAAGCCGACAATGCGCCGCCATGACGACAATCAATGACAGAGACGTCCGTCGCAGCTAGGGTCGCGCGGCTAACGAGCGCGTACCCCGCGCCGCTCGCACGGGCCGCGGCGCTGCACGGTGCGCTGCTGGCGGCGAGCGACGTGCGCGCGGGCGACGACGCGGCGGGGCGCGCGGGCGCGATCTGCCTGCTGCGCGCGGCCGGCGACGCCGTGCACCTGCGCGCGCTCGCCGCGGCCCTCGTCGCCGCCCGCGACCACCCGGCCGCGCCGCACGACGCGCTGGACCAGGCCGGGGCCGTGACGGCGCTCGTCGCGTCGCGCACCACGGCCCAGCTCGCGCCGCTCACACCCGCCGCCGTGCTGGCGGCGGCCGCTGCGCTGCGGCCGGACGACGTCGCGCGCGCGCTTGACGCACTGGCCAAGGGCGAGGAGGCAACGCCAAGTGTGACGCCGCAGCAAGCGCTGCTGCCGCCGCTGCCGTCCCTGCCCGCCTGGGACGAGCTCGAGCAGGTGCGCCGCGCGCGCACTGCGCCGCCATTGCCGGCGCGCCGACGCAGAGCGGCCGCAGACGCTGTGGTGGGCGCCGCCGTGCTGCGCCTTCGACGTCGCCTGGGACCCGCGCTTTGCCGACGACCTCTCGCCGCTGGCCGAGGCGCGCGCCGTCGTCGACGCGGCGCTGCAGGGGCCGCTCACGCCCGCGCAGCTGCACGTGCGTATGCGCTTCGCGAATGCACCGGTGCCGACTGACCAGCTGCTGCGCGCGCGCTAGACCGTCGAGGGCGTGCTCGCGACCGACCCGCGCCAGGCGCTCGTGCTCGGCGTCACGCCCGACAACCTGCAGCAGCTGATCGAGCTCAACCCGTCGCTGGCGAGCGAGCTGCTGCTGCGCATCAGCGAGACAGACGCGCGTCTGCCGTGCGTGCACGTGCGACGTTACGTGCGGCGCGCTAGGGTCCTGATGACGACGCCGGCGCAGGTTCGTCGAGGCGCTGTACCGCTGCCCGATGTCGTTCAACTCGGTCGAGGTCGTCAACCGGCTCACCACGGCGTCGCCGCAGCCCAAGGAGCTGCTGTACCTGTACATCTCCAACTGGTACGCCGCCACATCGTGCCCTATGCACGCTGATGGCGGCCGTGTCTGCAGCATCCACACGTGCGACACAACGACCGACCGCAGCGTGCAGGGGCGCAACGTGCTCCTGCTGTGCGTGTTCCTGCAGTCGCTCATCCGCAACGGGCGCATCAACGTCGACGAGCTGTTCATCGAGCTGACGACGTTCGCCGCCAACCACTCGCGCGTGCGCGAGGCCGCAGCGCTGTACAAGCTGCTCAAGACGATGGCGCCGGACGGGCTCGGTTGACGCCGCGCCGGTGCGTGCACTTGCCGCAGATAGAGAGATCATGCGCAACATGTACAACATGCAAAGGCTCACGCGGACGACAGGCCCATCTGCTTCTTGACGTGCTTCTTGTAGTGCTCAAAGTCGCCCGGCCACTTGACGATCTTGCGGTCCTGCACAACCCACAGCTCGTCACACACGGCTGCGCCGCGCGCGCGAGGTCGTCAGCCTCGCCGTGGCGCGGCGGGGCCGTGCGCGCACCGGTGATCATGTGCTCGTCGTGCGAGATCAGGAACACGCCGCCCTTCCACTGCGCCAGGCCGGCGATGAGCGCCTGGATGGCGGCCATGTCTACGCACAGGCCGTCAGCCACCGCTCGTGCTCGGCATCGCAGCGCGTGCGCACCGAGGTGGTTTGTGATCTCGTCCAGCAGGAGGATGTGCGGCTGCGTGTACGTGATCTTGGCCAGCGCCACACGGCTCTTCTGGCCTCCCGACAGCTGTGCGCGCACGGGTCAGCCCTGCTGCGGAGCGTGGGAAGGCCGGCGCACCGTGTAGATCGGCTGCAGCGCCAGCTTGCCCGTGATGCCCATCGCGCCCAGGTGCGCGCGGATCTTCTGCACGGGGTCGATCGGGTAGTCGGCGCGGAACGACTCGAGCGGTGACTTTTTCATGTTGAGCTGGTCCACGTGGTGCTGCGAGAAGCTGGTGACGCGCGCGCACTCAATGAGACCGAGACGCACCACGCGCGCCCGGGAGCGCACCGCTCCACGCGCAGCCGTCCGTTGCGCGTCACAATGCCCTGCGTCGGCTTGAGCTCGTCAAAGATGATCTGCGCTGCATCAGCATCGTCGTGTGGGCGCGTCGCCGTGCAAGCGCACCTTGAGCAGCGTACTCTTGCCCATGCCGTTCTCGCCCACGAGGCAGATACGGCTGTCGAGGCCGATGGTCATGTCGACGCCGCTGAAGAGCATCGGCGACTCGGGGTTGTACGCAAAGCCGACGTCTGGCGAGACCGTGAGCGCGCGCGACCGGGCGACGCACGCGCCCGACCGCACCGATCAGCTGGATCGTCGCGTTTGAGCCGATCGTGTCCGGGTCCGGGAAGTTGAACTGGACCTCTGGGTCGACGTACATCGACGAAACGCGCTCGATCTTGGCGATCGCCTTGAGGCGCGACTGGGCCCTGCGCCGGCGTCAGCGACCGGACTCCACCGCCCGGGCAACATACATGGACGCGCGCGCAGCCGACACACGGAAGCGGTCGACAAAGGCCTGCATGTGCGCGATTTGCTTGTCCTGGTTCTCGACGGCCTTGCTGTTGAGCTTGAGCTCCTCCTCGCGGCGCTCCTCAAAGTTGTTGTAGTTGCCCTGCGCGCACCGCCCGCTGAGCTGCGCCGCACACACTCAGCACGCACCTTGTACCGCGTAAGGCGCTGGTTCTGCAGGTGCAGGATGTCGGTCACGACGTTGTCGAGGAAGTCGCGCGCGTGAGACACGATCAGCAGCGTCTTCTTCCAGTTGATCAGGTAGTCCTCCAGCCAGATCACCGCGCGCTCGCTCAGATGGTTGGTCGGCTCGTCCAGCAGCAGCACGTCCGGCTGGATGAACAGCGCCAGGGCGAGCGAGACGCGCATGCGCCAGCCGCCGGAGAACTGCAGCGCCGCTCAGCACAGGGCGTGCGGCACAAGTTGCGCACAGCACCTCCTTGGTCGGCCGCGCCTGCATCTCGGGCGTGAAGCCCAGACCGGCCAGGATCGCCGAGGCGCGCGCCACGGCCGTGTTGGCGTCGATGTCCTCCAGGCGCCGGTAGATCTCCGACAGGCGGTTGCCGTCGGCCTCTGCACCGCGGCGTCAGCACGTGCCAGCGGCAACAGCGCAGCACACCGTCGCCCTTGGCCAGCAGCTCGCGCTCCTCCGCCAGCAGCGCCTCGCGCTCCACGTCGCAGTTGAGCACGGTCTGCAGCACCGACACGTCTGTGCCGTTGACCTCCTGCTCGATGTGCAGGATCTGCAGGTGTGAGGGGACACCCGGGAAGGCCTGCGCGGCACGGTCGTAAGCGCGTCGGCACAGCGACCGCGACGGCGCACCTTGGCCGCAAGGTGCTTCAGGAACGTCGTCTTACCGATGCCATTGCGCCCGACGAGGCCGTAGCGCCGCCCGTAGGCCAGCGTGATGTTGGCGCTCTGCCGCGTCGCGCGTCGCGTGAGCACCGCCGGCCCTGCGCACGCACGCGCGCACCTCGAGCATGACCAGCCCGCCCAACTCCATCGACACGTTGCTGAGGATGATGTCGGTTGGGCCGCCGCCGCCGACAAAGTCGCCAAAGCCGCCGCCGGCGTGCAGCACCACGGGCGCGCGCGTGAGCTGCTCCATCAGCTGCGCGACGCGAGCCGCGTCAGCACCAGCACCTACCCGCGCGTTCGGCAGGGCGCATGCCTCGTTGCGCTCCGACGCGGCCGAGCGCTCGCGCGTGATGCCGCGCTTCTCCTGCTTCTCAAGCTTTTTCTCTGTGCGCGCACGCGCGGCCCGCTCAGCACGGCATTGCAGCCTCGCGCACGTTCACCGCCGCACCCATCTTGGCCTTCTGCTTCATCGCGGCCTCGTCGAGCAGCTCGTTGCCGTCGGCGCCGTGGGTCTGGATGAGCTTGTTGGTGAAGACGTCCTCCTTCAAGTTGAGCTCCATCTTGAGCAGCGAGCCCAGCGTGCGCTCGTACTGCTTGACGCGCTCGAGCAGGATCACCGGCGCCTTCTGCGCTCGCGGAGGGCGCGTCAGCGCACCGGGTCTTCACCGTGTCACACGCACCAGCAGCCGCGGCGCGTCGCCCTCGCCCGCGTCGTCCGCGCCATGCCCGTTGGCCGTCGCGCCCGCATCGTGGCCGTTGGTCGCCGCGCCGTGCTCGCCCAGGGCCGGGCCGCGCAGGCGCCGCAGCAGGCCGTCAACCACGGCGTCCACGCGGTCGTCGGGCACGCAGCCCGTGTCGAGCAGCAGCGGCGCGAGCGCCTCGCGCAGGTCGTCGGGTGCAAGCAACGCGTCGTCCAGCAGCCCGGCCATGTACTCGAGCACGGCCGCGTCCACGCCCGCCGCCGCCCCGCCGAGCTCGGCCACGAGGGCGTCGCGCGCCGCCATCATCCTTCAGTCACTCAATGTGCAGCATGGCGTTGGTCGAGGGGCACCGGGCGCTTTGCGCCGAGGACACGCCGCAGCAACATACATGCTCATCGACGCTGCCGACACCCGGCCGACAACGGTCAGACTTTGCTGTCGGGCGCGGCGTCGGTGCGAATGCCGAGCGACGGGCTGGCGAGCGCGTCGCTCGCGCTCGGCTTGAGCGCGCCCGGCCCGGGCCCCGCGTGCGGCATCTTCATCCAGGCCTCTGCAGCGCGCGTGCACAGCGGGATCAGAGCGGGCGGGCGGGCGGGTGGCGGCGGGCGCACCCTTGTAGTACAGCACGCCAAAGACGACCGTCGCGCCGACCCACTGGCCCGCGGTCAGCGGGTGCAGGAAGAAGACGGACGACAGAAGCAGCGAGAGGAACTGGCGGATGGTCATGATCGTCGAGAACATGAGCGCGCCAAAGGTGCGGATCGTGTACAGGATGACGATCTGTCCTGAGCGCGCGCACGCGCGCACCGAAGCATCAGCAACGGCGGCGCGGGTTGCAGCGCGCACGCCGCACCGAGGGCCGCCGCCAGCGACAGCGTCAGGGCGTCGACGAGCATCACGGGGTGTCTGCTCGTGAACGTGAGCGCCTCGACGATGCTTCCGTCCGGCACGAGCGCTGGAGCCCGCGCGTCGTCAGAATGCGCGCGTGAGCTGCGCGAGGCGTGCACACCGATCAGGCTGAACGCGGCCGAGACAAGGTTGACGTAGAGCATCTGGTTGTAGGGGCTCGACTGCTTCTCAAACAGGCGCTCCTGCATCGTCGAGGTGAAGCCGTCGGCGCTGAGGTAGACGAGGAGCAGCACGAGGCCGTATGCCGTGTCGGACTTGTGCGCGGCGTGGCCGGTGATCTCCTGCGCGCGCGCGCGCGCACGGGCGTTGGCCGGACTGAGCACGCAGCCCACGCGCGAGAGAGCGCACCCCGGAGATGAGGAACAGCGCCGAGCCGCCCATGATGCCCAGCGCGACGGCGTAGTCGCGCCACGTGTACGACTTGCGGTAGACGAGCGAGCCGATGATGAGCACCGGGATCATCTTGCCGCACTTGCCGAGAGCCTGGGTCGGGAACGAGACGTACTTGAGCGCTGTGCGGCGCGTGCGCCGGCGCACGTGAGGGAGGGCAGCCGACAACCACGCGCCGCGCGGCGCACCGTCGTACTGGCAGAACGTCGCCACAAAGTTGGAGACGGACACGGTCGTGTACGACGCCAGCGTCGTGGCCGGGCGCATGCTCTCGCCGCGCCATGCGAGTAGCCCGAGGGCGAGGGCGATGGCCACGGCGCGGTTGAGCAGCACCAGGAAGGCTGCGTCGTCGTTCAGCCGGTGAACGCGGCCGCGCCACGACGCCAACGCGCACGCGCCTGAGTTGGTGAAGCGCTCGCCCGGCGCGTACTCGGTCGTCATGAGCTTCTCCTGCAGCAGGCCGTAGACCAGGAAGCAGCCCATTATCCCGCCCACCGCGCCCACGAGCCCGAGCGCCCGTTGCGCAGGGGTCATCGCCGCCGCCGGCGGTGTCATCGTTTTCTGTTTTTCCGCGCTGAACCGCAGCCTGGTTGAAACACAGCGTTCCCCACAGGCAGCCTTCCCCCCTCTCCCGCCTCAGCGCCGCAGCGTGTCGAAGATGTCCGTGGCCATGTTGCCCAAGTTGGACATGAAGCTCTGCTCGGGCTGGCTCTGCGCGCGTGCGCGCGCGTGCATCGCGTTAGTGCTCGCTGGCCAGGGATGCGGCTGAACGCACACTCCGCGCCGTGTTGCCAAAACCTGACGAGCTGCCGTAGTACTCGCCGCTGTTGCTGGCGCAGCACGCCGTCAACTCGGCCGCGTGCCACGTGAGGAGGGCGCACCTGGACGAGCCGTTGTACCGCGAGCCGCCGCCGCTGCCGCCGTAGCTGTCGCCGTTGCTGTCGTTCGGGCCTGCGAGCCCGGCTCAACGCACACGCACGGCGCGCGCATGCATCGCACCGCCCATGCGGTCGAAGAACATGTCAGACGAGATGCCCTTGGCGTTGCCGAAGCGCGACTGAGCCTCTGCGCCGCGCCGTAAGGAACTTGCTCATGCCGGGCGAGCGACGCTGCGCACCGCCGTTGCCGCCGCCGGAGCCGCTGTTGCTGCTGCTGCTCATCGCCGCGCTCGCTGCGGCCTTTGCGGGCGCTGCTCCCGTGGCGCCAAAGCCCGGTCTGCCACGCGCCGTCAGCAGTGTGCGCGCCAAGCAGCAGCACGCGTGCGCACCGTGCCGGCGCGGGCCGCGAGCTGCCGTCGGCGCCAAAGCCCAGACGCGCCATGCCCATGCCCAACCGCTCGACGCTCTGCAGCTGCTCGGGCTTGAGCGGCTGCTTTGGCCCGTCGTCGCCGCCGAGGCCGAGGCGCGTCGCGGCGGTGCTGCGGCAGCGTCACGCGCTCAGCCGCGGCAGAGCAAGCGGGCGCAGCAGCCGCACCCTTTCGCGTCCATCTCTGCCTGCAGCACCAGGCCCTGCTCGAGGCTCTTCTGGCGCAGCGCGGCCTCCTCCATCGCCTTGCGCTCGGCCTCCTCGAACGACTCGGCCGGCTTGGTCACGCCGAGCTTCTTCGCGCCCAGCGATTTCTTGGCCGGCGCGCCCTGCCGCACGCGCGCACGTCAGCACCAGCGGGAGCGATGCAGGACGCCGTGCCTTGCGCGCCGTCAGGTTGGTCTTCTTTGTGGGCGCGCTGCTGCCGGCGGCACCCGCGGGCGCGCCGCCGTCCGACACAGGCGTCTTGGCCGCGCCGTCCTCGCTGAAAAAGTCGTCGTCGTCATGGTCGTCGCCCGCCGGCGCCGCGGGCGCAGTGGCAGGCGCGGGCGCGGGCGCGCTGGCGCCGGGCATGACTGCGTCGTCCTCGCCGTCGTCGTCGTCGTCGTGGCCGGCCGCGAACACGACGGCGCCCGGGTGCTTGGCGGCGTCCTCGGCGGCCTTCTCGGCCAGCTTCTGCTTGTACGTCTGGGCGACCTTAGAGACGTACCGCGCAGCCGGGTCCTGTCGGCGCGCGTCAGCTGTTGCCGTGCTGCTTTCGGCTAAGCAAATGCGCGCCTTGTAGCGCAGGCCGCCCGCCTGCTTGAAGAATGCCTGCGCCGGCCCGTTGCCGCCGATCTTCATCACGCGCAGCTGGTCCCACGTCCAGCTGTCGAGCTGCGTTGACCTGCGGGGAAATGTTGGGCCACGATGCCGCGTGCGCACCACGACGACGACGACGACGACGACGACGACGCACCGCACAAACGAGACGTGCACGCCCAAGTTGCGGTGCACGGCCGAGCAGTCCATGCACAGGTACACGCCGAACGTGACGCTGGCCCAGGTCGGGTTCTTGGCGCTGCAGTCGAAGCACGCCTTATTGGCCAGCTGGCCGCGCGTCTTCTTGAAGAAGTCGTTGATCTGCGTCTTGCTCGGCTCGGCCATCGGGGGGCGCGCGCGCGTGTGTGCCGCTGGGGCGGTGCTGATGCGGGTGGTGCTGTGTGCACTGCGCGGCGCCGTCAGCACGAGGCGCGAGAGAGGGGCCAGAGGGGGCCAGCGAGGAGACGCCACACGAGCGGCGAAACGTATGTACGAGGTGCATTGCACGTTCATCAGTACCTGCGACGTACATGGCGCCCCTCACTGCGCCGTCGCTCTTCTTCGCCGGCGCGACACGCTTCGCGGTCGTCGGCGCGTCCAAGGACCGCACAAAGGTCTGGGTCGATGCGGGTCGGTGCGATGCGTCGTGCTGACGGCGCCGCCCGCGCGCGCAAGTTTGGCAACAAGGTGCTGCGGTGGTACATCGCCCGCGGCCTGCCCGTCACGCCGGTCAACCCGCGCGAGAGCGAGATCGAGGGCCTGGCGGCCGTGCGCGCGCTGAGCGACCTGCCCGGGCCGCGCGGCAGCCTCGCCGTGTCAATCATCGCGCCGCCGGCCGCGAGCGAGGGCATCGTTGATGAGGCGATCCGGCTCGGCGTGCTGCGGCTGTGGTTCCAGGTGCGCCTCACGTCTGATCGCCGCACGGCGTGCATCGCTCACCCGCGCGCACAGCCCGGCAGCTGGACCCCCGCGGCCGTCGACAAGGGCCAGCAGGCCGGCCTGCACGTCGTCAACGACTGCGTGCTCGTCAATGGCGACGCCGCCCGCGCGGCCGCCGCCTCCGCCGCCCCAGCCGCCAAGCTGTGAGCGAGCTGTTGTTCTTTGTACAGGATGTACACATCGTCACGTGGCGACAGGCGCGGGCGCAGCCGGCTGGACGGCAGCGGCGGCAGCGGCGGCAGCGGCGGCAGCGGCGGGTGCGGCAGGCTTGGCAGAGGCGGCCTTGTGCGCGCTCCGCTTGGCGACGTACTCGTGCACCAGCCGCACGAGCTCCTGGTCGCTGATGCCGCGGTCGAGCGACTTGCGCACGCTCTCGGCCGTGGCGTTGGCGTTCGGGTGCGACTTGTCCTCGCGCACGCGGTAAAACTTCCAGTGCCACGTCCTGTTTCCGGCGGCCGCGTGAGCGTCGCTGTCTCGGCGCGCGGCAGACGGGGGCGCACCCAAACTGGTCCCGCGTCGGGTTGCACTCGATAATCTTGCCGTTGAGCTCACTGCGTACGCGCAGGGGTGCGTGAGCGTGCACGCCGCGCGCGCGCGCGCGCACGCAGCCACGACGCACGACAGCTGCTGCTTGCTCAGGCTCGTGATGCGGCTGAACTCGACCAGGTTGCCCTTGTCACCGATCACGCACAGCTGCGCCACTGTCTCCGGCAGCATGCCCGAGCGCTGCACCTGCTTGACCTTGAGATAAAAGTCGATGCTGTTCTCCGACATCGGCTTCCACTTGAGCAGGTTCGGGTTGGCGCCGGGCAGGTACGGCTGGTGCACGGGCGCGAAGATGAACCCGTCCGTCTTGTGCGGGAGCGACGGCACGACCGACTTGGCCAGCTGCACCGGCCATCAAGCGCGCTGCTACACGCGCACGCGCTCACGCACCTTGTCGTACTCGCGTAATGGCAGGAACAGCTTGACGCGCACGCCAAACGGCTCCTGCTGGAACTTGGCGGGCTGCGCGTGCTTGAGCTTGTCGCGCGGCTTGCTAATCTCGCCCTGCGAGCGGTCAACGGCGCGCTCAGCCGCCAATCACGGCGCCGCGTCGCCGCGTCGGCCGCGCGCACCTCGAGCATCTGCAGCCGCTCCGCGTACGACTTTTCCAGGCCGACCTTGCGCCCGGCCAGCGCGACAAGGTCAAACATGAGAAAGCGCGGCCGCGTCGTCTTGTCGTCGACCTGCCACCCGTGTCAGCCACCGCACAGCACAAGCGCAGAATAGCACCTTGTCCTCCACCAGCTCGCCGTCGATCAGCGTCTTGTCGAGCTGTGCGTGCGTGCGTGAGCGGCTGGCAAACGGGCACGGGCACGGCGCAGGCGTCACGCACCATCACCGCCGGGTTCTCGCGACTGGGGAAGACGAGGCCCGGCACAACGTAGATGCGAAAGTCGCGGTCGGTCATGTACACGCCGTCCTCGAGCACGGCCATAAGGTACCGCGTGCCTGCGCACTGACTGGTCAGCCTGTGTACAAAGCCGCTGCGGCCACACGCGCACCGTCGGCCTTCCACGACACGAGCCACTCCTGCTCGGCGCCGCGCGTGATGTACTGGTCAAAGTTGTCGAGGTCCATCGACACGGGCTGGGCGCCAGGGAACAAGGTCGGCGCGCCGCGAAAGTTGCACATCTGCTGCATGAACTGCTGCACCTGCGTGCGCGTGCGAGTTGAGCTGGCGGTACGAGCCGTGCTGTGCTGTGGCGGCGCACCTGGCGCGACCGCTCGCCGCCGACGAGCATGCCGATCTCCTTGCCGCCAACGCCGACGAGCCCCTTGGCGCGCTTCTTCGCGTCTGCGTGCGCCCACACGGCGTCAGACCGGTACGGCAGCCGAGCAGCGCCCGCGCACCGGGGCCCTCCTCCTCGTCCTCGTCCTCGCCGGCGTTCTCCTCGCGCGGCCGCCTGCGCGCCGTCGGCTGCTCGGTCGTCGACAGGGCCGGCTCGTCGGGCACGTCCCAGTCGGGCAGCGTGGGCACCTGGCGCGCGCTCGTTCGTCAGTAAGGAACACGACCGCAGCGGTTTGCCGAGCCTGGATCGTTGACTCGTCGCCCGAGTAGATGCGGTACAGCTCCTGCAGGTAGTGCTCCTTGTATATCCCGGGCGGGCTGACGGTGGCTCAGACGGGCACAGGCGCAAGCGTGCGGCACGCACCGCGCCTCGGCAAACAGGCCCACGGCGGCCTCGATCGAGAACCCGAGCTCGCGCACGAGGTAGCTGCAAATCATAAAGCCGGTCCGGTTGAAGCCGTGTGTGCAGTGCACGGCTGCGCGGCGGCGCATCAGGGAGCGCGGCTGGCAGACCGGCGCGACCGACCGATGCAAAGGTCCGGGTTCTGGTTCCAGAACGTCTTGCAGATGGCGATGAACGCGTTCACCTTGTCGTCCTCGGGCACGGCGCCGTGGCTGCGGGCGTGCGCGTGAGCGGGTCTGGCGACGCGTGGGCGGCCGGCGACGCACCCGGCGCACTCGATCTTGACCACGCGCGCGCCCGGCTCGAACGCGCGGCGGTCGTAGTACCTGGCGCGGTGCGCGCGTCAGCCACGAGCACGTGCGCGCGGCGATGACGATGACGTGCCGGTCGGTCTTGGTCAGGTCGACGACGAGCCCGATGGTCATCTGTTGTGCGCGCACACGGCGTTCTTCAGCCCGGCGCACTCGTGAGCCGCGCGCGCGCCACACGCACGCCCTCGCTCGCGCACGCGTCCAGCAGCATCTGCGGCGTAAAGCGGTACTGCGGCTTGACAACGACGTTGTACCGCGCGTCGAGCGGCACCTTGAACGGGATGAAGCGCGTTTCTGCGCGTCACACACGCCTCTGTCAGCACATGCGCACACACGACGTGCACGACGTGCACGATGCGCACGACGCGCACGACGCACCTGGCACGGGCCGCCCGCGCCGCGGACAAAGCAGCCAGCGCGGCGGCGGCTGTGTCACGGTAGCCATTGCTGTGTGACGCGATCAGCGGCGGCGCTGATTGGGCAGAACCGTTGCCATGCGCCGACACGTCAGCGTCGCGCTCACCGCGCTCGTGGCCGCGTCAGCCGCGTGGGCCGCGGCGGCGGCGGCGGCGGCGGACGAGAGCCTGGTGCGCTGCTGCCTCGGCGACGACGCGCGCCCGTTCGCGCTCGCCTGCCCGCCCGGCACCAACGTCTCTGGCGTCGACTTTGCGAGCTACGGCAGCCCTGCGGGGTACTGCGGCGCGTGGTCGGTCGGCGCGTGCCACGCCGGTGTGTGTCCGCGTCACGCCGGTGCGCCCGCCGTCCTCACCGCTACCGCAGACGTCGCGCAGGCCGTCGCCGCGCGGTGCGTCGGCAGCGCCTACTGCGAGTTGGTGCCGTCGGACGAGCTGTTTGGCACGGCCGCGTGCGCCGGCATCACCCGCAAGCAGCTGGCGGCGCAGTGGCGCTGCGGCGGTGCGCGCACGTGACGCGCGTGTGCCTTCCCACTGACCCTGCGTGTGCGCCGCAGGCGTCGTCCAGCGCGAGACCGTCGCTCTGCCGGCCGTGCCGCCGCTGTCGACGCGCGGCCGCGACATTGTCGACGCGACCGGCCGGCGCGTCAAGCTCGCGGGCGTCAACTGGTGTACGCGCCCCGCTCGGGGCCCGCGTATCGGCACCAGCGTAACACCGTGTGCGAGCGCGTGCAGACGGCGGCCAGTGTGAGGAGTACGTGCCCGACGGCCTCCACGTGAACCACGTGCGCGACATCGCCCGGACCATCCGCGAGGGTGCGCGACGGGAGGGCGACGGCGGCCGCGTTGACGCGCGGTGCCGCACCGCAGCCGGCTTCAACGTCGTGCGGCTGCAGTGGTCGAACGAGATCGTCGCCAAGAACCCGCTTGTCGAGGAGCAGTACGTCGCGGCTAACCCGCAGCTGGCTGGTGCGCACCGGCCGCGGCCACGTGACGCACGCTCACCGGGCGCGTGCGGCAGGCCTGCGCGCGCTCGACGTCTACAGTGCCGTGGTTGAGGCGCTGCGCGTCGAGGGCGTGTTTGTGATCCTGGACAACCATATCAGGTGCGCCGTGCCGCAGCGGCTGCCCCGCACGCCCTGCCTCACACGCGCACGATCTGCAGCGACGCCGGCTGGTGCTGCAAGCCCAACGACGGCAACGGCCTGTGGTACAACCGCAACTACACCGAGCAGACGTTCTTCGAGCACTGGGAGTTCATGGTCCAGCGGCACATCGTGCGTTCATGGGCCGCACGTACGGCCGCGGTGCGTCGCTCAGCCCGTGTGTGCGCCGCAGCCGTACGAAAACGTAATCGCAGCCGAGCTGCGCAACGAGCTCCGCCTGAGCTGCGGCAACGACGACGAGAGCGGCCGGCCGATTTGCCGGTGCGCCGCGAGGTTGCAGCATTGTGCGACGCGCGCCCTGACGCCGATTACAGTTCGCCGACGTGGGACGGCCCCGAGGCGATCGCATGGAAGCGCGCGTCGACGGTCGCCAGCAACCGCATCCTCAAGGTCAACCCGAACCTGCTAGTGCTCATCTCGGGCCTGGTGCGTTTGCACACGTGCGGCATGCTGAACACCTAGCTGACGCGCGTGCGCTCCAGGCGTCGAGCAGCCGGCTGCGCTTTGTGCGCGACGAGCGCACGCAGCTGAACGTGCCCAACAAGCTGGTCTACGTCGCGCACGACTACCCGTGGTGGCACGTGCGTGCCGCCGTTTTGCTTCTCGCTGCTCGGCCCATGTGCCTGACGCTTGGTGTCCGCGTGCAGCCCGAGCCGATCATCCCGTCGTACGAGGCCTTCCGCCAGGACGTGGAGAACAACTGGGGCTACGTCGTGCAAGAGGGCGCCAACTGGACGACGCCGCTGTTTGTTAGCGAGTTTGGCACGTGCCACGACTCGCTCGCGTGCCTCGAGCCGACTGCGGGCGAGCCAGGCGTACTGGCGGGCCTGCCGCAGGGCCTGTGCGTGGCGCGCACGCCGGTTCGTGCAGCTTTGGCTGACGGCACGCGCGCGCAGGTGGTTCTCGTGGCTGACGACGTACCTCAAAGAGATCGACGTCGACTTTGCGACGTGGGCGTGGAACGGGTCGACGTGCAAGGGCAAAGGGTGCGCTTTCTTGCCGCTCGCGGGCGCGGCGACCCGCTGCTGAGACCGCGCCCAGCCGCACGTACGGCTCCGAGGAGGGCTACGGCGTGGCCAACGTGTGCTGGAACGGCATCGCCTTCCAGCCGTACCTGGAGCGCCTGCAGGAGCTGCAGCAGCCGCAGCGATGAACCGCGTGCATCAACAATACGCCCGCGCCGTCCGTCATTGCACATCGCTAGCTCGCACTGGCTTCGTCCGTTGCGGTGGCGGCGGCGGCGGCGGTCTCGTCGTCCGCGGCGGCGGTCTCGTCGTCGTCCGCGGCGTAGTTCTCCGTGTTCATGTCGTTGAGCCCGAACAGCTCGTTGTCCTCCCACGTGCGCTCGTACTCGGTGATCGTCATGTTCGGGTCCGGATCGGGCGCGTACACGTTCTGGCACGATGTGAGCCACGAGCAGGCGCGGGCGCGAGCGCGGGCGTACCTGCATGTAGCTGCACCCGAGCGGGTCGTCGAGGATGAACGTGCCCATGATCTCGCCGGCCGCAAACTGCACGCGGTGTGGAGCCAACTGCGCACGAAAGCGTGCGACGGCGCACCTGCTTGAGCCGGCGGAGAAACGTGTCGGCCGTCTCGCGGTCGTGCGCGCTATCGCCGTGCAGGAACGGGTTCGCCTTGACCTGGTCGTGCACCTGCGGCAAAGCTCAGTGGGCGCATTGGCGCAGGCCTGCGAGCCGCGCACGAGCTCGAGCAGGCCCTCGATCGTCGTGAAGCGCCCGCCGAGCGTGCCCGACGACAGCTCGAGCTCGATCTCCGGCACAAGCACCTTGGCGCTGTCCGACTGCGCGCGGCAGCTGAGAGACGGCGCAGCGGTGTGCGTGCACGCGCGAGCACCTTGAGCACGTCGCGCGCGAGGTCCTCGGGGTCGGTGATCTTGAGCTCGATGCGGCGCCCCTTGGGCTGCAAGGCGTGCGGTCAGCGTCGACGTGCGGTGCGAGACAGGCTCACCGCGATCGCGCCGCCCGACTTGACCTCGCTCGTGCGGTAGCCGCAGTGGTCGCACGTCGTGGCCATGATGATCACCTCTTGGAAGTACGGGATGTCTGTGCGCGCTCGCGGTTGAGGCCAAGCGAGGGCGCGTGCGGCCCGGCCGCGGACCGATCGGGTGCATCTTGCAGTCGGACGGGCGGTAGCACTGCGGGCAGATCGACGGGAAGATGTACACCTCCTTGGCGGGCGCTGCGCGGCTGCGGCATGAGCGCGTCCGCGGCGCGTGCACGCAGCAGCGCAGGCGGCTTGCCTTCCTGGTCGCCGTCCACCGCCTGGTCGTCGTCGCCGTCCGTCACGACAGGCGCCTCGTCCGGCGGCAGGCCGATCGCCTCGTTCTGCTCGCGCGAGCGCTGGAACAGCTTGACGTGCAGCTTCGGGTCGACCTTGGGCAGGCAGCTGGTGCGGCGGCGCGGCGCGCGTGAGCGTTGCGGGCGCGCGCATGCATCGCGTGCACACGCACAGGTTCTCGATGTAGCTGTTGCCCGAGGGGTCGTCGATGACGAGGTCGAACGGCTGCGTCAGGTCGAGCAGCGCCTGGAGTTTGTCGAGGAAGGCCTGAATCTGGCCGAACTGGTCGACGCTGTTGAGCTGCGAGGGCATGAACTTGAGTCATCGGGCGCGATCGCACGACGACGGCGCACGGCGCGCTGCGGCTGGCCGGCCTGCAGGTCCTCAATGCACTTGCGCAGAAAGCCCTCGAGCGTCGTGAGCGAGCCGTGCTCGGACGAGGGCGGGACCTCAAAATCGAGCGCGGGCACGCGCACGGTGGCGAACTCGGAGCGGACGATCTGCCGATCGAGGTCCTGCGCGCGCTCGTTAAGCGATGCGGCAGACGCGCAAGCACGCACACGCGCGTGCGCACCTTGGCGTCGGTCACGTGGCAGGTGTAGGTGCAGCCCTTCTCGGCGATGGCGCCGGCCGACTGGATCTCGTTGTTGCGGAAGCCGCAGTGCGGGCACTCGAAGGCCATGAGGATGACCTCCTTGAAGTGCGGGATGCGCGTGAGCAGCAGGCGCGTCAGGCCCTGCTCGTGGCACTGCATGCACAGGCTCTCGATCTCGCTCGCGCGCTGCGTCGGGTCGAGGTTGCTGAACAGGTCCTCGCTCTCGGCCGACGCCATCTGACGCAGGCGGCGGATGCGGGTGACTGAGTCGCGCCAATTGCAGACGTGGCTACCGCACCCGCATCCGCCGCCACCCTGGCCAAGCGCACGTTCACGCAGCGCCTCGGCGGCGCGGGCGGCGGCGCCGGCAAGCCGCAGTACTTTGAGCTGGACACGCTCGAGACGCTCGACGACGATGAGGAGGCCGTGTTCGTCGGCGGGCCGCCCGAGGCCGCGCCGGCCGCCGCGCAGCTGGGCGACATCGACGACTGGTGCATGCGCGCGCGCGCGCGTGTGTGCGCGAGACGGGCGACGTGCGGCTGACGTGCTGCGCGGCAGGACGCCGCCTAACGGCACGACGACGACGCCACGCAACCCGTTTCTGTTCTTCCGCGACCTCGGTGCGCGCGCCGCATCAGTCGGTCGCGCTGATGCAGCGACGCAGACGGCCGGCGACGCGGCCAGCTCGTTCTGCTCGGCGCCATCCTGCTCGTGGCCGTGCTCGTCATCACCGGCGTCGTGCTGCTGCCGATGAGTGGCGGGGCCGACGTCGACACGGTGCCGACGGTCCTACCCAGTGACGTGCCTCCGCTACTCGCTGATGAGCTCATGCCGACGCGTGCGCACACAGCCCCGACGAGCACGCAGCCGCCCACGCAACCGCCCACGCAACCGCCCACGCAGCCGCCGCCGTTTGACAACCCCAACTTTCAGACGCTCGCGGCCTCGCCCAACGACCGGCGCACGTACAGCTACGGCGTGCTCGGGCGCAACCTGCTGCGCGTGCTGCTCGTGTCGGACCCGGCCACGACGCTCGCCGCGACGGCCGTGAACGTCAACGCCGGGTGCGCGGAGGCGGTGCGGAGGCAGGACGGAGCATGCTGAGCGACGTGCAACGCGCAGATCGCTGAGCAACCCGGCGACCATCGCGGGCCTCGCGCACTACCTCGAGCACATGCTGTTCATGGGCACGGACAAGGTGCGGCCCACATCTGCACACACGTCGCCGCGCTTAGCGCCCTCGTCTGCGCGCAGTACCCGGCCGAGGACGGCTACTTCAAGTACCTGTCGCAGCACGGCGGCTACGCCAACGCGTACACGAGTACGGACAACACCAACTACTTTTTCCAGGTCGACAGCAAGTACCTGCGCGAGCCGGTGCGCCGCTCGCCTTTGTGCTGCTGCGGCTGGGGCGGCGGCTGGGGCGGAGGCTGAGCGGCGCGCGTGCACCAAAGATGGACATGCTCGCAAGCTTCATGCAGTCGCCGCTGCTCAACGTGTCGGCGCTGGCGCGCGAGGCGCGCGCGGTCGACAACGAGCACAGTAAGAACCTGCGGAACGACCTGTGGCGCCTCTTCCGCATGACGCAGGTGCGGATGCTGAGCCCGCGCTCTCTATGCTGCGTTTTCTGACGCACATTCACGCAGGTCGCCGCCAAATCGTCGCACGCGTACTCGCGCTTCTTCACGGGCTCGCTCGCGACGCTGCTACCGTCCAGGCCGTCGCAGTACCCGCAGGTGAGCCGCACACACAAGCACAAGCACACACGCGCGCGCGCACACATGCTGACCGACGCCGAGCAGCGTCGCGACGAGATCCGCAGCTTCTACCTCGCGCACTACGCCGCATCGACGTCGCAGGTGGTCGTGTACGGGGCCGAGCCGCTGGCAACGCTGTTCGCGTGGGTGCGTGTGCGAGAGCCGGACGGCGCTCTGCCGGCGTGCTCTGATGAGCGCGACAGGCCGACGAGAGCTTTTCGGGCCTGCCGGTGGTGACGACGCCCCCACAGCCGAGCGACGGCTCAGACGACCCCGACGCGCTACTGGCCGAGGCGTTCGGCCCGGCGCAGCTTGGTGTGTGCTACACGCTCGTGCCCGTGCAGGAGATCCGCCGCCTGACGCTGATGTGGCCGATGGTGCGGCACTCGCCTGCGCGTCGCCCTCGTTGCTCAGCACGCGCGTGCAGGTCTCGTACCAGCAGCACTACCGTGACAGCCCGTTCCAGTACCAGCTCGTGGACCTGCTGGGCCACGAGGGCGAGGGTGCGTTCGCGCTCACCGATCGCTGAGTACGCGGGGCTGACCGCTGTCGCGCTCGCAGGGTCGCTGTACGTGTACTTACGTCGGCAGGCGTGGGCCACGTCGCTGCAGAGCGAGGTCGACGAGATGAGTTTTACGTCGCTGTTTCTGGTGACCGTCGAGCTGACCGAGTCAGGCCTGGCGCACGTTGACGACGTCGTCGCGAGCACGTTCGCCTACATCCACATGCTGTCGGTCGCAACCCCGGACGAGCTACAGCGCTTCTTCGACGAGCAGCAGCAGGCGGCACACATCCGCTGGCTCTTCCCCGACCAGACCGACCCGGCGCCGACGGCGTCCGCGCTGGCCGCGCGCATGGGCTACGTGACGCAGGCCGAGGACATCCTCGCGCCTCCGCTGCGCGCCAACTTCAACGTGGGCTACGTGCAGCAGACGCTGTCGACGCTGCGCGACCCGAGCAGCCTGGTCGCGTTTGTCGAGGCGCCGACGCTGCCGGCGGACGTGCCCGTGCGCACAGAGGAGTACTACGGGATCGAGTACACGAGCGCGCCGTTCAGCGCGGCGCAGCTGGCGGCGTGGGGTGGCAACCCCTCGCTGCCGGACCTGTCCTTCCCCGCGGCCAACATCTACGTCGTGCGCGACGTGAGCGTGAACGAGGTCGACGCTGCGTGGGCCGGCGCGGTGCCGCGCAAGATCGATTTGCCCGCGCAGCCGCTCGCGAGCGTGTGGTACCTGCAAGACGAGGTGTTTGTGCAGAGTCGGGACGTGCTTCAGGTGCGTGCCAACGGCAGGTGACGCAGTGCGGTGCGGCTAACCAGCGGCACAGGTCCGCCTGATCAGCGCGCTCAACCCGGACGACGTCGTTGCGGCGGCCTTTGCCGCGTTGTACGCGGCGATGCTGACCGACCGCATGAGCGAGGCGCTGTACCCGGCCGAGCTCGCCGGCTACACGGTGACGGTGGCGACGTCAGGCGCGCAGCCGGGTGCGGCGCTGCAGCTGCGCGTCGAGGGCTGGTCGGAGAAGATGCCGCAGGTCGTGGCGCTGCTGACGTCGCAGCTGACGAGCACCGCCTTCACGGCCGCGCAGCTGAGCGTGGTCCTGGCGCAGCTCGAGGAGGACGTGCGCAACGCCGAGTACATTGACGCGTACCGCCAGGCGCTGTACTGGGAGCGCCTGCTGCTGGTTGAGCAGCGGTGGACACGCGAGGCCACGCTCGAGGCGCTGCGCGGACTGGACTACGAGACCTTTGCCGAGTACGTCCAGTGCATGTACAGCAAGGTCAGGATTGAGGTGCTCTGGATCGGCAACACGCGCAAGGACGACGCCGTGCGGGCGCTGCAGCCGCTGATGGCGCTGACGGTGCGGGCGGACCGCGGTCACTGCCGAGCGAGCGCTGACACACGCTCAGGAACTGCGCGGCGAGTGCGTCTCGGACACGTTCCCTGAGGTCGAGCACCTGATCGAGCCGGTGTTTTACGTCCGCAAGCTGCCCGAGGGCGCACACGTGCTCAACGCGACATACACGACGAGCGTCAACACGGCACTGGTGGCGTACTGGCCGCTGGGACCGGCAACGGTGCGCCATACGATGGTCGGCTGCAAGCGCGCTGCTGATGTGCTGCTGCGAAGATCGCCGACCAGGCCGCTCTGCGGCTGCTCGGGCAGATGCTGTACGAGCGCGCGTTCAATCAGCTGCGCACGATCGAGCAGCTGGGGTACATTGTGTCTGGTGCGCGGTCGCGGACAGCGTGCGCTAGCGCGAGGCGGTTGACTCGCGCGCGCACGCGCGCGGCAGCACGCACGGACGTCGTTTCGAACGTGTACGGGATCATGGTCATTGTGCAGTCGACGCAGCCGCCGGGCTACCTGAGCGAGCGCGTGCACGCGTTCTGGGACGGCGTCGCGGCCTGGCTCGGCGGTCTGAGCGACAGCGACGTGGCGACGATGCAGTCGGTCGCGGCCGCGATCCTGGCCCCGCCGCCGCAGACGCTCGGCCAGCGCAGCGACGCGTTCTTCACCGAGATCCTCGGCGCCAAGTACGTCTTTGACCGGCCGCAGCGGCAGCTGGGGCACGTGCGGGGCCTGTCGCCGTCGGCGCTGCGGGCGCAGCTGGTGCGCGTGGCGCGCTGTTGCCTGTGGGCGCGCGTGCTCACGGTGCGGCCGCAGCTGTCGCTCGTCGCAACGCTGAGTAGGCGGTCGCTGGATGTGCAGATCTTCACGTCGCCGTCGGGGTCCGTGCTCCTGCCTGGGCAAGCGGCGATCGGTGCGCGCGCGCGTGTGCGCCGCGGGCGCGCTGACAAGTGCATGTGCCAGGCGACTGGCTTGCGTTCAAGGCGGGCTTGCAGCAGTACGCGACGAGCGACCCGCTGCCCGCCGCTGCCGCTGCCGCCGCATAACCAGCTTGCCGTTTGTTGTACCGTAACACAAAGTCATGCGATGAGCGCGCCGATCGAGACGAGGAAGTCGTACACGCGGCCGGCCCGGGGCGAGTCGTTGCGGTAGATGCGCTGGGCCTGCGCGTGCCGACATGGTGAGCTGCGTCGAGGTGGGCGCAGGAGAGCACGCACTAGCTTCTTCTCGATCTTGCCCAGGCGCTGCTGCTCCCTGACGAGGGCCTCCTTCATCTTGACGTACAGCCGCTGCGTCATCTTGTTCTCGGCCGCGAACTGGCGCTCGGCTGGGGTGAGCAGCAGCTCGGCGGCGGCCTCGGCGATGGCGGCGGCGGCTGGTGGTGGGGGTGGCGCAAGCAGCGTCATGAGCGGGGAGCGCAACAAGAGCGAGCGGGCGCGACGCACATTTGCCCTTGCCCTGCGCGGGCGCGGCGTCCATGGGCGTGTCACTGCCGCTGCCACCGCTCTGCACGCCCTTGCTGTCGCCCTCTGCGGCCGTCTGCGCGCTCGCCTGCGCGTCGTGTCCTGGATCCTCGTTGAGCGGCGACGCGCAGCGGCGGCGCACGGCGCACCGTTGCCGACAGACGAAGCAGCAGCAGCAGCAGCGGCGGTGGCGGCGAGACCCGTCGACACCGCGGCCGGCGACCCGGCGTCGCTCGCGCTGCTGCTCGTCACGCCGCTGTGCGAGCTGCTTCCGACCGCCTGCGCGAGGGAGCCGTCAGTGTCCGTCCTCTGCGCACGCGCGCGCGCGCGTCACGCACGCTCTCGGTGCCCGCGGTGGCCGCTGCCGGCGAGCCCACGGCCGCGGTGCGCTCAGCGCCCTCGCCGGCCCCGAGCGCCAGCACAAAGTATCGCGCGGGGCGGTCGGACGGGCTCTTGGACGCGCGCGAGGGGCGCGCCTGCTTGCGCCGGCTGCCGGGCGCGCGCAGCAGCGCGAGCGTCGCGACCTGGGCCATGCGGGTGGTGGTGGTGGTGGGCGGTGGCGATGCGGCGCGGGGTGGCGGATGCGGCGTGCGCCGTCGGGAACGCGCGACACGACACGGCTGACGGCGGCAGAAAATGGAGGCGCCGCGCGTGGTCCGCGCTGCTGAGACACTGGTTTCAGCCGCGCTCTTTTTTTGCCTTCAGTTGCCTTGCCGACGTCGCACGCACTCGCACGCAGCACACAGACACAGGGAAACTTCACGCAGCGCCGGCGCAGCCAAAGACGTTGTCGAGCGCGTATAGAATGTACACGAAGCCATCCTCGTCGCGGCACCGCACCGCCGCCTGCCCGAGCGTCATCGACGAGGGCGGCAGCATCGGCTCGTGCCGCGGCCCGAAGAAGCCCTCCGCGGCCTGGTTTACGTAGATAAACAGCGACTCGTGCGGCTGCACGCCGGTGTGCCTGCGCAGCAGGTAGATGATCTGGCCAAACGTGATCTCGGGCGGGATGGTAAACCTGGGCACCACCAGCGTCGCCGGCGTTGCGGCGGCCTGGCTCAGCGCAGGCACGCATACGACCTGCCGCCCGGGCCACGTGCGCCAATGTCAGTCGATCACGCGCTGGCGGGCGAACACATGGCGCACCGCGATGCGGCCCCTCGGCGTGCGCCGCATCAGGCTCCGGTATTGGGTCGCACGCTCGTCTGCTCGCACAGCGTCAGCGGCTGCTTCGTGCGCGCGCCATATCGAGTCGCGCGAGACTGTGACGCACCGAACGTGAACCGCTCCTTGTAAACCATCCGCCACGGCTCAGCGGGGCGCGTCGGTGCGGGTGCAGGCGGCGCGGCGGGCGCGGGTGCGGTGGTGGGCGCGGGTGCTGGCGTAGGCGTAGGCGTAGGCGTGGGCTCGGGCTCGGCCGGCGCGGCAGCGAGGTTCGGATCCGAGTCACCGTCAACGAGGGACATGGCCGGGCGCAGCGAGAGGGCCTGCAGCGCAGCGGCGCGCCATCAGCGCACGCGCGCAGACACACCGCGGGCCAGTGCACGAGAGGGCGCGCGCAGGGGACGCGTGACACGCGCGCGCGTCGCAGGTTCGTGACACAAGTGGACAGTGTCACGCATCGAGAGTCGAGATGTACAGGTGCGTGTAAGCATCGGCAACTCCGTAACGGTTTTGGGCACGTGACATGGCCAAAGCGGGGCGAGCGGCCATATACCGCAACATCCGCACTTGCGAGCGGCAGCGGCAGCACGCCTGATCATAAGTGGTCCTGTCTGGCCTTACCTTGTCTTGTTCTTGCTGTTGTTGTTCCTCGGTGTCATTGAAATGCCCCTGCCCGCCCGCCATCCGCACCAACTTGAATGCACGCGCGCCACAATCAAATGCCCGACTTGATACACATCGCACAGCGGCAGAGGCGGACCCGTGCCGCGCTCAGCCAAACGTGTTCTCGCCCGAGTAGATGAAGTACACGAAGCCTGCGGGCCGCGCGCGCGCGATCATCGTGAGCTGGCGACGCGATGTGGTGGGGCCTGCGCACCGTCCTCGTCCTTGTACTTGTTGTAGATGTCGAGCATGGCCTCGCTGCTCCCGGGCAGGATCTTGTGCTCCTTGAGCGTGGGCAGGAGCGAGCGCGCGGGCTGGTCGACAAAGACGAAGAGGGCCATCTCCTTGCCGAGGCTGATGTTCTTGCGGATCATCATGATGAACTGGCCCACGGTCCAGTCGGCCGGCACGATGTACTTCTTCTTGTCCATCTCGATGATGTCGCTGCGGTCGGTCTTCTCGCAGATGACCTGGCGCCGCCGCGTTGTCAGCGTGCGCGTGTTGCACCTTGTGAACGCGGCGGGAGGACGCACGGGGATGCTGTCGGGGTACTGCGCGCGGATGCGTGCGGCCTCGGCCCTCCGTGCGTCTGCGCGCGGCGCGTGCGAGCGTGCGTCAGCATCAGCGTCGTGTCGTGTCGTGGCGTGGTGTGCGGTCGCGGCAGACGCCGGACAGTTCGCGGGATTTGCCCCCGCGGCGCGCGTGCGCCACGTCACGCCGCCCGGCCACCGTCTCCCGCCGCCGCCCCGCCGCGCACGCACCGAGCGCGTTCTTATCCTTGAACGTGCGCTGCGCGGGCGTGCTTCCTTCGCTCGCTGCCATGGCAAGGGGTGGTGGGGACGTGCGGCGCGCGTTCCCTGACACCAATTGACACGACACGAACGCTGCGGCAGAAAGTGACGACGGCCATGCTGCGATGTGCACGACACAGCCGCAGCGGCCACTCTCACTCGTCGTCGCCCTC
Source organism: Parvularia atlantis (assembly GCA_943704415.1). NCBI lineage: Eukaryota > Rotosphaerida > Parvularia > Parvularia atlantis. The sequence goes on along the minus strand of CALSCO010001404.1, from coordinate 1,960 downwards.
GCCCTCGCCCTCGCCCTCGCCCTCGCCCTCGCCCTCGCCCTCGCCCTCCTCGTCCTTGTTCTCGTCCTCGTCACCGTCGAGGTCGTTGTCGTCCATCGGCGCGAGCGCGCCCGGCTGCCCAATTGCCTCCAGCGCGTCCCGCAGCACTGCGACGACGCAACGCGCTCAGCGACCGCCCACCATCGCCGCACAACGAAGCGCACCCTGCTCGGTCGGCGGGTGCACCGTGTTGCCGTTGACGTCGAGCTTGGCCAGCTTGGGCTTGTTGCCAAGCGCGTCGGCCAGGGCAAGGAACGCGTCGTCCTTGGCCTCGGCAAACGAGAGGTTGAGCAGCTCCTGCGGCAACACGAAGCGCAGCGTGATCAGCGCGACCGCGGCTCGCAGGCATGCAGGCATGAGCGCGGCACCAGTTCCGGACAGGCGCCCTTGAGCTTGGCGGCCAGCGCGAGCACGGTCTTGTTGCCGAGCAGGCAGTCGCCCAGGTCGAGCTTGCGCAGGCGCGTCCAGCTCGGCACGGCCTCGGCGAGCTTGAGCCCGGCCTTGGGCGTAACCGTGTTGTCCATCAGGTCGATCCACTCAAGCTCGCCCAGACTGCGCAGACGTGTCGGCCGGCGACAGCGGCATTTGCCGCGCGCGCGCACCTCTGCAGGCTCTCGGCGAGCGCGGCGATGCCCTCGGGCCGGATGCCGTTCTGCGGCAGCCGGAGCTCGCGCAGCGACGTGTAGCCCGGCAACACTGGCGCGCAGCGTCAGCGCACAGGCCACGATCATCGCTGGCGCACCCTTGGCAAGCGCCATCGCGGTCTTGTTCTCGAGGCGGTTGCGGCCGCACACGAGCGTGACGAGCGTGGGTGCGAGCCCTGCCGCCGCACGCTCGTCCAGGCTGCGCTGCAGCGCGTCGGCGAGCAGGCAGCCGCCCTCGGGGCCGAGCCCGTTGTTGTTGACGCGGAGCACCTGCAGCGTCTTGCTGCTGACCAGCAGAGGCGCGAACGAGGGCACGCCGACGGGGCCGAACGCGTTGTCCGACACGTCGAGCTCACGCAGGTTGGTCTGGCGCGCGAGGGCGTCGCAGAGCGCGGCGAGGGCCTGCGGGATGACGTCGCGCTTGCGCGAGGTGAAGATGTCGCTGAGGATGGCGCGCTGGGTGCCGGGCGTGAGCCACCGGACGCGCGCACACACGGTGCGCACCTCGATCGTCGTGTGCTTGGCGAGCGCGCGCCCGAGCTCCTCCGCGGCCTCGACGCCGAGCGTGTTGCCGCTCAGGCGCACCTCGGTCAGGGCCTCGGTCTGCGTGATCTGCTCGACAAACTTGGCCACGTCGTCCTTGCTGTCGAGCTGCCGACGGTCGCGCGTCGTCAGTTTGGCTCGGCCGCGTGGCCGCGCGCACGCGCGCGCCTTGAGCATCTGCCCTTCGATCGAGAAGACGCTCGTCGCCATGGCGCGCTTAGCGGGCTTGGCGGGCGACGGCGGTGGCGGTGGCAGCGGGCGGTGCGGGCGACGGCGGCGGTGCAGCAGCAGCAGCAGCAGCAGACCGGCGAGGGCGAGGGCACCGAGCACAACGAGCGCGCGGCGCGCCGCCGTTTTTCGTGTTGGCGCGGTTACCCGGGTGAACTCGCTGCGTCAAGGATGATCACGTCGATCGGGCGGAGCGGCGGGCGCAGCGTCAACGCGGCGGCGCGCGCGGTCGCACGGGCGAGGCCAAACGTGGGACCGGCGCCAGCCACGGCATCGGCAGCGGCGGCGGCAGCAGCGGCGCCGTGGCGGCTCACGTACACGCATCTGGCCGTCGCGGGCTTCGCGACCGGGAGCGCCTTTGAGATGCTGCTGCACTACTCTGGCTTCTGTGCGTCAGCGATCGGCGCCGCGCTGGCCCGGGCTGACGCGCTGCACGCCCCGCAGACGACCACGCCGAGATGCATCTGCAGCGCGCGGCCGAACGGGATGCGGCGCGTGAGCGCGAG
>CALSCO010001386.1:0-72033 GCA_943704415.1 Parvularia atlantis | reverse complement strand
CCCCCCTCTCACGTGCGCGTGCGGCCCACAACTGGGCAGCACGCCGCGCAAGCCAAGTGCGCCAAAGCGGACGACCGGTGGGGGAAAAGGTCGAAGGAGGGAAAATGTCTAAATATAGGACCTAGAAGGCGGACGCGGTGTTCGTGGCCTGCGCCTCGTAGTGCTCGCGAAAGACGTCGGCCACGACGTTGTGCGCGTGCGCGATCGCTGCCGTCGCGTCCAGATGCGGTGCCTTGCCGCGCGCGTGCCAAGTCAGCCCCACGGCAAGGCACAGCACGGCGGCAGAGCACGCACGAGGAAGCGCAGCTGCCGGTGGCTCAGCCCCTCCGGGTGCACGTCCACGGCGGCGAGCTGCACCGCGGCGGCCTCGAGTGCGAGCTGCTCCTCAGCTGTGCCGCTGGTCAGCCATGCCGCTGGTCAGCCATGCGGCTCCACCCAGGCAGCGCAGGCGCACCGTGCGCGTCGAGCGGGCGCGTCACATCCCCGCCGCTGTCGCCCGCAAACATGCCGCTGCTCGCGCTCTGCGACACACTGCCGCCTGGCCTGCCGCGGGCCGAGCGCCGATCGTCGTCAGCCGCACCGTGTCACACGCGCGTGTGCAACGCACGGCTTGAAGATGCGGTCGCCGCTCATCTGGCGCAGCGTGACCGTGAGCTCCATGGTCGCGTTGAGCATCGACTCGCGCAGCAGGCACGTGCGCGCGTGCGGCCGCCCGAGCGCCCCCGCAAACTCGGCCAGGTCCACGTTGACCGAGCCCAGCGCCTCGTAGCTCTTGCCGCCGCCGGTCTCCTGCGCACGTGCACCCGGTGATGAGCGGGCGGCACGGCGCCGGCGCCCCGCGCACCAGCCGCACGGAGAGCTGCAGCCACGCGTTCTCGAGCACGCCCGTGTCCGGATCGACCGAGCAGGTCACCTCAAGCGCGACCTCCTCGTTCCATCGCGCCTGGTGCTGGCTGATCTGCACCCGCTGCGTCGTGCCGGACGCGCCGCCGCCGGTCTTCTGACGCCACTTGACGTACAGGTACCCGTTGGCCAGCGGCACGCTCGCCAGGTGGCTCAGCAGCACCGCGGCCTCGAACTTGACGCGCGGCCGCGTTCGGAAGAGGTTATTGAGCATCGCTAGTGTTCTAAGGTCAAGTGGCTGCACAGACGCCGGTCTCTTTCCTCTAGCGCCGCCATGGTAAGCACGTGGGGCCAGCCAGGCGATGGGCGTGACCGCGACACGCGCACACACGGCCCGCCGCACGTCCCGTCCTGCCCCCCGCCCCGCCCTGCCCCAAACGCACTACACCACGCGACGAATGGATGGATGGATGGATGGATGGATGGATGGGGTGGATATGGCGGCGACTGACGCGGTGCGCAGTCGCACCGCAAGTTTGAGGCCCCGCGCCACGGCTCGCTCGGCTTCTCGCCGCGCAAGCGCGCCGCCCGCCACCGCGGCAAGGTCAAGTCGTTCCCAAAGGTGCGCGCGCGACCGCTGGGGCCCGTGACAGGCAGCCAACGCGGGGAGCGCGCGCGCACAGGATGACCCCGCAAAGCCGTGCCACCTGACGGCGTTCTTCGGCTTCAAGGCCGGCATGACCCACATCGTGCGCGAGGTCGACCGCGCGGGCATGAAGATGAACAAGAAGGAGGTCGTCGACGCCGTCACGGTCATCGAGACGCCGCCCGTGGTCGTCGTGGGCGTGATCGGCTACGTCGAGACGCCGCGCGGTGCGCCCTTGCCCTCGCGCCATGCTCGCCGACTGACCCCCTCGCCCGCGGCGCAGGCCTGCGGTCGCTCACGACGGTCTGGGCGCAGCACCTGAGCAACGAGGTGAAGCGCCGCTTCTACAAGAACTGGTACCGCAGCAAGAAGAAGGCGCGTGGGCCGTGTGCTCGGTTACGCGCCCGCCGTGCTGACCCGCCGCCGCCGCCGCCGCCGCACAGGCCTTCACCAAGTACGCCAAGAAGTACACCGACGGCAAGGGCGAGATCGACCGCAACCTCGAGCGCATCAAGAAGTACTGCACCGTCGTGCGCGTGCTCATCCACACCCAGATGCAGAAGGCCAAGGTCGGGCAGAAGAAGGCGTTCATCATGGAGGTGCAGGTCAACGGCGGCTCGATCGCGGACAAGGTCAAGTTTGCCGTCGACAACTTTGAGAAGGAGATCACGATCGACAAGGTCTTCACGCAGGTGCGCGCCGGCGGCAGGGCGAGGGCGCGCAGGGCAGGGGCGCCTGACAGCCCGCGCCGGCCACGCAGAACGAGATGATCGACGTCATCGGTGTGACCAAGGGCAAGGGCTTTGAGGGCGTGACGGCCCGCTGGGGCACGCGCAAGCTCCCGCGCAAGACGCACAAGGGTCTGCGCAAGGTCGCCTGTATCGGCGCGTGGCATCCGGCCCGCGTCAACCGCAGCGTGCCCCGTGCCGGTCAGCGCGGCTACTTCCACCGGACGGAGATCAACAAGAAGGTGTACCGGATCGGCAAGGGCGTGCACAAGAACGCCGACGGCAAGGTCATCTACAACAACGCCAGCACCGAGTTTGACATCACCGACAAGTCGATCACGCCGCTCGGTGGCTTCCCGCACTACGGTGTCGTCAACGAGGACTTTGTGATGATTCGGGTGCGTCTCTCGCGCGCGCGTTGCGCCCGCCGGCGCGCGCTTCGCTGACGCGCACCGGCCGCGCCGTGCAGGGCTGCTGCGTCGGCCCCAAGAAGCGCGTCCTCACCCTGCGCAAGTCGCTCCACGGCACCAAGTCGCGGGCGGCCGAGGAGGTCATCACGCTCAAGTTCATTGACACCTCGTCCAAGTTTGGCCACGGCCGCTTCCAGACCGCCGACGAGAAGAAGCAGTTCATGGGTCCGCTCAAGAAGGACGACAAGGAGACCAAGACGCCCGCCGCATAAGCGCGTCCTTGCCCCCCTCTCCCCCTCGTGTCTCTGTGGCCTGTGCACCGCCGCTGTCATGGATCTTGTGACCGCACGCCGCCTCATCTACACCACCACCATGCACAGACTCTTTCTAGTCAGCCGACCATGACGTAGCCCAGCTCGACCGGGCGTTGGTCGCAGCCGTAGTAGCCGCGCCGCAGCGCGTCGGCCGCCGCGCGGCGCAGGAACAGCGACAGCTGCGCCGACGTCGACGGCGCGTCTACGTAGCCGACGCAGCGGAAAAACTCCTGGAGGGTTGAGACATCGGCGGTCTCCTTGCACGCTGCGTGCGCGCCTCGCGTCTCAGCGGCGAGGGCGTGGAGCAACCCTTTCACGCACCCGTCTCGAACTCGTCTCGCATGCGCGCGCTCGGCTGCCCAAACATCGAGTCGATCTGCGCGACGACCTGGTCCCGCCTGCGCCCACGCGACACGTCAGCTGCCGCAGCCGCCACCCCTCGCGCGGCGCACGTCATCCCAGCCGGCCGGGCGATGTGCTGCAGGAAGTACATGTGCAGCATGACGATGCGCAGCGAGCGCCGCGCGCCCTCGAACGCTGGCGCTCGTGGTAGTGAGACACCCCACTAGGGGCACACTACGCAGCGCGCGCACCGCTCTCGATGATCTTCTCGTCCTTGGTCACGTTGCGGAACGTCACGACGTCGCCGCCGGGCTCGCAGTCGAGGTTCTGGAACTCGGGGTGGTACCGCAGGATCCAGAACCACGCGCGCTGCATCATCTTTGCGCATGGATCATGATCAGCGCGCGGCCGGAGCGCATCGCGCGCCGCACCTCGACGATGAACGTGTTGCACAGCGCGACCCACTCGATGTTGCTGACGGCCACGAGCACAAGCAGCTCGCCGAGGTTGGGCACCTGTCGCGCCCGGTGAGCCCGCATGGTCGGCTCGTGCACGCGCGCACCTTGGCCGTGCAACGCTTGTCCTCGCCCTGCATGAAGCGCGACACGCGGTTGTCGCACGACGTCTGCAGCTCGGGGTACTGCGCGCGCACGGTCACAACTCGCGCGCCCTACAGCATGCTCGCGCGCGCACCCGCACGAGAAAGTCCACCAGCAGCCGCCAGAAGGCGATGTACATCTCCAGCGCCTTGACGGGGTGCACGCTCTCGCGCACAATGCCGACCTGGCCGCCGCGTCAGCACACGCCGCAGCCTCAGCATGCACGCGCAGCCACGCCGGCGCACCACCACGTTGTTGATCAGCGTCGACAGCACCGCAACGGCCATGCGCGGCTCAAACTTGAGCGCAATGTGCGTCTTCTGCGCGGCGCGCTCTTAGCTGCTGCGGCGCGGGGTCGCAGGGCGCATACCAACGGCTGATCGCTCTGCGGGACGCCGCTGAGGATGGCCAGCACTGCGTCCTCGACTAGCTCCTGCGCGCGGCTGCCGTGGTCCGGGCAGATGAACAAGGGCATCCAAAAGTCGAGCGTCATGCCGCGCTTGATCGAGTGCCGGACTGTGCCGCACGTCAGCCAGCCACCCAGCTTGCGCGCACGCACACTGACACACTCTTCTCCTTGAAGAAGGCCGTGTACGACAGGTATTCGTCGCACAGCTCGACCTTTGTGATCTGGTTGCGCACGGTTGGTGCGCATCGTTCGCGCAGCGCGGGGCCACGCACCTGGAACGGGCTGCGTGCCCCAGGCCCACCGCGCGTGATCGACAGGCCCACGCCGAGCACGTCCTCGGTGAAGCGCAGCAGCGTGTGCCAGCACATGAGGTCGGCCGAGAGCGACTGGGTCAGCTGCTGTTCGCGCTCGCGGACCTTGCGCTCGCGCTCGCTCAAGCGCATCTCTGCGGCACGCCCCATGTCAGCCCTTCTGCAACTGCCGCCGCGCGCGCGTCGCACCGGCGAGTGACAGAACCATCTCGCGCTTCTTGAGCACGTCCGTCTCCTTCTTAAACTCCTCGAACGTGCTCTGCGCCAACCGTGTGACGCCGCGCGCCCCGCCCAACCCGCAGCACCACGCCGCCAGCCACGCACCACCAGCTCTGTGTTCCAGCCGCTGCGCAGCTCGAGGAACTCGCCGTACGAGATGTTGGTGAACTCGGAGTGCGCCACCGTCTCCATGATTCGCATAATCTGCGCGCCCGTGGGCTCAGCGCCGCCTCCGCGCACCAGCCAGCCTGCCGCACACCTCGCGGAACGACGGCCGCTCGGGGTAGTTGCGCGCCCAGCACTGCTCCAGCAGCGTCGCGATGCCCGCGTTGCAGTTGGACGGGATCGGGAGCGACATGCTCCCGGACCCGACGCCGTACGCTGCCACGCGGTTCAGGCCGTCACGCGCATAGGTGCCCACAGACGCACGCACCCACGGCCAGCGATGGCAGGCCCTTGTACGGCGGCTGCCGCGTGAGCATCTCCCACAGCACCACGCCAAAGCTGTACACGTCGGCCTTCTCGGTGTACGGCTCGTTCTGCGAGCGGCGGCGCGGCTCAGGGCGTGCGTCGCCGCCGCGCGCCCGCTACCCACGCACCCGGATGACCTCGGGCGCCATGTACTCCCATGTGCCCACCGTGCTCAGCTTCTCCATCGCGCACTCCTGCTGGATGCGCGACAGGCCAAAGTCCGATATCTGCGACCGTCGCTGAGCACGGCGCGCAGGCACGGCACAACCGCGCTCACCTTGAGCGTGAAGCCCGACGGCGTCTTGTCGGACGGGAGCATGAGAATGTTGGCCGGCTTGAGGTCGCGGTGGATGATGACGAGCGGTGCCTGTGCGCGCAGCGAGGCGTTCAGGCCGCTTGCGTGCACCCGCTGGCGGTCGCGCACCTCCGTGTGCAGATAGTTCATGCCGGTCGATATTTGCAGCGCCCAGTCGATGATGGTCGACGGCTCGGCCTGTGCGGACGCGCTCGTGTCAGCCCACCCTGCACAGCGCACGCACGCCAAGGCGCGCGCACGGGGAACTTGTGCAGCGCCTGCGTCAGGTTGTACTGTGCAAACTCAAACACGAGGCAGAAGGACGACGAGCTACGGACGTGCGATGAGCGACGGCACGGCTGGCGAGTGCGCCGCGGCGCACGTGTCGGTGACGCAGCCAAAGCACTGGATCACGTTGCGGTGGCGCAGGTGGCTCAGCAGCGTCGCCTCCTCGTACGCTGACGTGAGCAGCTTCTTGATCGCGACAACTTTGCCGTTCCACATGCCCCTGGACGCGACCGTGTCGGCGCTGCGCCCGCGCCTGTGCCGCCGCGCGCACCGGAAGACCGCGCCAAAGCTGCCCCGACCGACGTCCTCGAAGAACGTGAGGTCCTTTGCCGGGATCACGTTGAGGCCGACGGCGCCGTTTACGGCGGCTGCATCGCCGGGCGAAGCAGCCGAGGCTGCGCCCGGGGCGATGGCAGGGTCGGCCGCGCGGCCGTGGTTCTCGATCAGGCTCTTGATCTTGATGCGCGGGCCGAGCGGGATCTGCGACGCATCGCGCGGCCGATATGAGCGCGCATGTGCGTGCGTGCGCCGGCTTGGCGACGGGCGCGCCTGCATCGCCACGAGGTCTTCGTCGCGCAGCAGCAGGAACGCCGTCAGGTCGATCTGGTTCTCGGTGAAGCGGTCGCTGTAGGCGCCGAGGCCTGCGCTCGCGGGTTGGACGACGCCTGGCCCACGCCGCGTCACGCGGGCTGCGCACCGGCCTGCGTCAGCAGCTCGACCAGGGCCCCGTCCGGCTCGAACGGCTTCGGCAGGGGCACGTTCGCGGGTGACGAGGTCAGCGAGGTGCGCTTGCCGAGCGAGCTCAGGGACGACGAGCCGGGCGACGAGCTGCGGCTGAGCGCCATGTGGCGTGGCGTGGCGTGGCGGGGCGGGTGGCGCGTCGGCTACGACTTGGCGGCGGACGCAGATGCCCATCGCGCGGTCAGTGCCGGTGCCGCCGCCGGTGCCGTGGCGGGGCGACGCGCGGGAGCGAGAACAGCCCCGGCATGATGCTCGCACTGTCCCTGATGACCATCATCGCTCCTCGGCCGCGCATACTGTGCGCTCCGCCACCACGCCGAGCCACGAACCCCCCCCTACCAACACATCGGCACAAACGAACGACAGCAGGCCGCGCGCGGCACAGCCGGCACGGGCCGGTGCGGAACCGGGACGGCTGCTGACGCATCTGGAACGAACAGGCCAGGGCTCACTTCGCTGCACCGTCGCCTGCCGTTTGGCTGACCGGCAACCGCGCCACAAGCTCTGGCGCCGCGCAACCGCGTCAGTGCACGTCATCCGCACGCCAGCGCCAAGACCGCCACGCACGCCAAATAATGCCGAGCAGGGCCTGGGTGGCAGGCGAATCGGGGTAGGTCTTCGTGAACGACACGCCCTGCGATCGATCGTCCGCGACCGGGGCGCGCGCGCGCGTTCGTGCGTCAGTCAGCACACGGGCGATCGGCGCGCCCATTCCCCGAACGGCCCCGCGCGCACCTGATCGCACGCGAAGCCGATGCGCGGATCGAGTGGCACCGCTCCCAGGAACGGCACGCCGTACTCCTCGGCCATGCGCCGCGCGCCGCCCGTGGACGCCGGGAAAATCTGCGACTCGCCCTGTAGCGCCACCGCGTCAAGGAGGGGGGGGGGGGGGGGGGGCCGAGGTGCCGACGGCGGCCGGGCGCACGTGGCAGCTCGGGCAGACGAAACCGCTCATGTTCTCGACCACGCCAAGGATAGGCACCTGCGTCTTGAGGCAAAAGTTGATCTCCTTGCGCACATCGGCCAGCGCGACCTCCTGCGCGGGCACCGTGAGCAGCGCAGCGCACCGTGGCGCGCGAGTGTGCGAGTGTGCGTGCCTGCGGCGTCGTGATGATGACCGCGCCGTCGATGCCGGCCGTCTTGAGCAGCTGCGTCACCGACAGGTGCTCGTCCGACGTCCCCGGTGGCGTGTCGACGACGAGGTAGTCGAGCTCGCCCCAGTCGACGTCGCGCAGGAACTGCTTGATGAGGCCTGTGCGCCGCGCGGGTGCCATCAGCCGTGCCGCGCACGCGCGCCTACACGCGCACCGTTCTTCTTCGGGCCGCGCCAGATCACCGCCTCGTTCGGGTCCGACAGCATAAACCCGACCGACATCACCGCCAAGTTGTCGTCGGCGTACACCTAGGCACGCGCGCAAGTGCCTTAGTCAGCAGCCGTGTCGTCAGGCGCAGCGCGGGCGCACCGGCGACCACCCGCTGCCGCTCTGGTGAATCTGCTCGCCCTCGACGCCCATGATCTTGGGCACGGACGGCCCGCAGATGTCGATGTCCATCAGGCCGACCTGGGTCGTGGCGTCGTGCGCGAGCGCGAAGGCGAGCTGCGACGCGAACGTGCTCTTGCCAACGCCGCCCTTGCCCGAGAGCACGAGCACCTTGCGCCGCACGCCCGCGAGGCGCGCCTGGATGGCCGGGATGTCTGCGGCGCGCGCCGTGCCGCGGTCAGTCGTCCTCGCCGCCACCTGTTGGCCGTCGGGCGCGCACCGGGGTCGGGACCCTTCTCCGCCGTCGCACACACCTGCTGGTTCGGGCACCCCTCACACGACACGGCCTTGCCGGCCTGCTCGCTACTCGGCCCGACGCAGTCTGCGCCGCACGCGTGTGAGCGCGCGCCCTCTCGGCGGTGGGGGGCGACGCGCGCACGCTCGTTGGCGTCAGCCGGTGCGTCACCGACCGCCGGTGCCATTGGCTCGATGAGTAGATTTGCAGCATGGCGGCGGCGGACGTCGGTGCGTCGTCTGCGTCGGCGGCCACGACGGCCACGACGGCCACGACGGCCACGACGGCCACGACGGCCACGACGGCCACGTTGCCGAGCCGGCCATCGGCACCCGCACGGCCGCAGGCGCCCGTCGCCGCCGATGCGCAGCAGCAGGACGACGAGCCCGACGACAGCGGCGTCAACCGCCCGTTCTTCCTCTGCACGTGGGCGCAGTGCACGCTCACGTTCGACAACTGGAAGAAGTGGCGCAACCACATCCAGGGCCACACTAACCGCTACGTCCTGCCGGGCCCGTGCCGCTGGCGCGAGTGGTGCGTGCGCAGCGCGGCTGCACATCTTCGCCCGTGCCCACAACGCACCGCGCCCACAACGCAGCTTTCTCCAGGGCGCGCCGTTCAGCGACAAGGCGCTCTTTCTTGTGCACCTGGTCGAGCACATCACGCAGCTGCTGCAGGTGCGACGCGGGCGCGCACAGCACGCCGCTTAACTAGGCGCCCAGACGTTCGACCGCAACCACGGCACGGACTTTTCGGCGCAGTACATGCGCAGCCGCCTGAACGGTGCGGCGCACCCTGCCGTGCGTCGTGCCAGCGCTCACGCACAGCAGGCCCTGCGCGTCTCGGGCGCACGGCCGAGGAGCAGGAGCGCACGCCCGCGCGCAAGTACAAGCGGGCCAAGCCGCCGCACACGTCAAGCGACAACGAGGGGCGCCCCGAGTCGCCGCCGACGACGGCGAGCACCGACAGCGCGCCACCGCGCGCCCGGGTGGTCAAGCGGGCGCACGAAGAGGAGCCCGGTGCGGGCGATGCGCCTCGCATGCGCCGGCAGCCGCTCACCGTGCGCGCAGAGGCGGAGAGCGACGGCGGTGCCAAGCGCCGCAGCCGCGCACGGCGCCTGCGGCAGATGGACGGCCTGTTTTTGGGTGACGACGCGCTGCAGGCACGCTGCACGCGCACTCCGCGCGCGGGTGTTCTCACCCCGGCGGCGGCACGCGCAGGGCATTAGCGACGAGCTGCGCGGCCGGCGCGCCGAGACCGACGAGCTGAGCGCGCGCGCGGTGGCCAGCAGCAGCTCGTGGGCCGGCACTCTCTCGACCGCGCGCAGGGCCCGGCGGCGGGCAGGCGCGCCGCGCAAAGCCACGTGCCGTGCGTGCGCACGCTGACGCCTGTGCCTGGCCCGCAGATAAGACGCCCGACTACGCCTGCCAGATGTGCCGCGGGCCGATGTCGTACTACGGCAACCAGCTGGTCGCGTGCAGCCAGTGCGAGCGCTACTACCACCAGATGTGCCACTTCCCGAGCATCCGCGAGGGGGTGCGCGCGTATCTTTGTCGCGCGCCGCCTCGCTGACACGGCGCCGTGGACGTGCCGCGCAGCTGCTCACCGACGCCCAGCGCTGGTACTGCTACGACTGCGGGGGCAACCTGGTCGGGTCGCAGGAGGACGAGTACGTAAAGCGGTACAACCAAATTGTGGGCGTGATGAACCGGCTGTACGAGGCGCACGGTGCGTGCGCAACACGCGCACGGCTGCCGTGCTCACGACGGCTGGCAGAAAACTACGAGCACCGCATGTCGATCCTGCCGTTCGGCTCGAGCTTCCGCCCGAGCGACGCGCTCACGCCGCAGAACATGATCGCCGAGATGGTCCAGGCGAGCCTGCCGGGCAGCACCGGGAGCGCCCGGCTCGGCTCGAACGGCACGGCGGCGCTCGGCATGGACGGCCTGCCGCAGCAGCCGCTCATGTCCGCCCTGGCCGAGAACGTGCTGGTGCGCGTGTGCGACCGCGCCGCCTCGCGCTGCCTGACGCCTGCGGTGAAGGTCACGGTGGAGAGCGGCGAGATGATCTTCCGCGACAAGGACACAATGGAGCTGCTCGGGACGGTCGCGACCGAGTGCGAGCCGGCCGGCGCGGCGAACGGAGGCGTGACGGTGTAATGTTCTCTCCTGCGGCTGCAATCTAGACAAGCTGAGCTGGCCTGTACACGAGCACGGGGGCACCAGCGCCCGGCGGCACGGTCACGTCGATCGAGTCGTACGCGGCCGTCATCGCGGCCTGCGCGGCGTCCCATTCGGCCGCCTCGGCGGCGCTGAGCGGTTCGCTGGCGCCGAGGTACCTGCGCACGCGCGCGCCGTCAGCGTGCTGCTGTGCACCGGACTCGCGCCACCGCGAGCGCACGTCGGGTGCTGCGGGCCAAACAGGGCGCGCACGACGTTGCCGACGTAGCCGAGTGAGTACGGGTTTGTCACGTCGAAGCCGGTCTCGGTGGCGTTGATCTTGACCTGCGCGCCGCCAGTCAGTGGCGTGTGTGCGCGGAGGCCAGGGCGGGGCGCGCACAAACTCGTTCGTCGTCGTGTGCGTGACGACGCAGCACAGGTGGAACACGGCGAGCCCGCCCACGTTGAGCCCGATCAGGCCACAGAAGATCGTGAGGATGACGCTGAAGGGGCCAGCATCAGCAGCAGGCGAGCTGCTGCCAGGCCGCCACGCACCTAACGGGGCTGCTGGCAAAGGCGACGCGCACGGCCTCGGCCGCGCCGTCGGCCTCGGCGCCCTTCGCGAGCAGGTACAGGTTGAGCACGCAGCACGCGACCGCGAACGCCAGCAGCGCCGTGGCCGAGAGCAGGAACGCCACAAAGGTGCCATAGTTGCGCCGGCCGATGCAGTTGCCCACCCAGGGGCAGTCTGTGTGCGGCGCCGGCGGTCAGCAGGCGCGCTCTCGCGGCAGTGCGTTTGCGGCGCACGGTGGTCAAAGTGGTCTGCGAGCGCCGCCGTCAGCACGCGACCGGCGCCCGCAAGCTCGCTCGCGCTCACCGACGCAATTGTCGCAGTCGCTGCAGTGGCTGCTGCGCGGGAGGCGGAAGCGGCGGCAGGTGTAGCAGAACTTGAGCTCGACCGTGACGCCGTTGACCTCGATCGGGCGGTACAGCGGGCGCATGAACGGCCTGCGCGGCGGCGGTGAGCGGCCGGCCGGTCGCGCCGATTGCAGCGCGGGCGCGGGCACATGTCGGCCTTGAGCGCGCGCAGCGCCGCCGCGTCCTCGAGCACCTCGGGCGGCAGATGCGTGCCGCGCGGCACAATCCCCGGGTCGCGCACGGCCGTCGCCGTCAGCGCGCCGAGCGTGAGCAGAACAAGGGCGACGAAGACGAGGGCGAGCAGCCATGAGACCTGCGGGCTCCGCGTCGGTTGGGCGCGGCGCGATGCGGCGGCGCACCTGCGCAACGAGATTCGGCAGGCTGCGCGTGAGCGGGCGCGCGTAAGCATCGGCCGCGCGTGCAGCCCACGCGGCACGCACACAAAGCCCGCGGAGAGCGGCGCGGCGACGAGCAGCATCGCGTATATGCCGTAGAGCGTGTAGCGGTTGTGCGCGAGCACGCAGCGCCCGCCGCACGCAAAGTCGTTGCGGCCGGCGTGCAGATCGCGCCGCGTGCGCATCGGACCGACGGCAACGGGAAAAGTGGCATGGCGGCGCGGCAGCGCTGAGAGGCAGGCAAGCACAAGCACCAGACGCGCGCGCGGGCGGCGCACACACCCGAGCACACCAAGTCTCCCCCTCGCTCCCACGCGCTCGCGACGCGCCCGGCCGCTTGCGCCCGCTCACTGCAGACACGCCGTCGTCAAGGCCCCTCGCACACACGCCTCCAGCGGCCGCCCGCGCACCTTCTTGCCCGACGTGACCTTAGCCTTCTTGACACCACGGACCTTCTTGGTGCGGTTCTTGCGCTCCTTGCGCTGCTTGCGCGTCGAGATCTCCTTGGTGAAGAGACCGTGCTGCCGCCCCCGGCCCCGCGCCCGGCGTCAGCACGACCGCGTCGGCGCCAACGGCCCGCGCAAGCCCGCGCGCGCACCCGTGCCAGCCGGTACTTGGGCTCGTACTTCTTGGCCGCGTCGATCGTGTCGTAGATGAAGCCGAAGCCGCTCGAGCGGCCGCCGCCAAACTGGGTCTTGAACCCGAAGACGAAGATGTTGGCCTTGTCGGCCTTGTACATCTTGCCGAGGATGTCGCGCACCTCGTCCTTGGGCACGTTGGCGCGGCCGGGGTGGATCACGTCCACGACCTGCCCGTGCGGCGTGAGCCCTGCGGTGTCTGTGCTGCCTGCTGCGTCGCGCGCGCACCATCTGCTTCCGCTGCAGCAGCGGGTTGGTCATGAACTTGCGCGTGCGCAGCGTCGCTGTTGCAGCCTCGGCCTAAGTGGCGCGCGCGTGCGGTGCATCAGCGCCCCCATTCCCTCGCATGCGCCCATCCATCCGTCCATCCGTCCATCCGTCCATCCATCCGTCCGTCCGTGTGTGCGGTGCGTGCGCGGGTGGCGTGCGGGGAGGTGCGGGAGGGGTGCGGGAGCGGGCGTCGTTCGGGTTGGGTGACGGCTCACCATGTTGCTTTTCGACGAAAGAGACCGTCAGCATCCCACTGCTGCGACGTATGCCGGCGAACCTTCTCGCGTTCGTGCTGCTCGCGCTGCTGGCGGCGCGGCCGGGCGACGCGCTCGGCGGCAAGTGCCTGTACCTGTCGCACCAGCAGCAGCACGAGGTCATGATCTACAATGTCAAGGCGGGCGCGGTGCCGCCGAGTGTGCCGCACGGCAAGGTACGCCGAGCGACGCGAGCGCATGCACAGGCACACTTAGCGCCGCGCCGCTGCGGCGCAGGTCTACCCGAACCGCTTTCCGACGGGCCTGGCGATCAAGGACCGCGTCCTATACGTGGCCTCGTACGGCGACCTGCGCAAGCAGCCGCCGACGGTCGCCAAGTACGACGTCAAGGACTACCTCAAGGCGCTGGGCCCGATGAAGACCGGGCCAGAGCTGCAGCGCTGCTTCCCGGAGGGCCTGGCGATCGACGGCGACCACCTGTACGTGGGTTGCGGCATGGCGCAAGACGCCGCCGTGCTCAAGTACGACCTGCGCACGGTGCGCGGGCGTGTCCGGCCGGGCGGCGCAAGGGCTAACTCTGTGCGCGCTGCAGGAGCAGCTCGTCAAGGTGCTCGCCAAGGGGCTGCCGGCGGTCTTTGGCGTGGCGGTGCGCAACGGCGAGGTGTTCTTCGCGAGCCACTGCACGTCCGAGCTCGTCAACGGCAAGCCGACGTGCAACCTGTACGAGCACGACAAGGTCGTTTGTCGCAAGCGCGCCCGCGCACGCCTGACCTCGCGCGCCAGATCTTCCGCGTGCCCGTCGACGGCACGCCCGACGACGTCAAGGAGTTTGCAAAGCTGCCGCTGCACAGCGACGGCGAGTGGCGCGAGGCCGGCTGGACCGGCCTCTCGTTCGGCCCGAACGGCAAGCTGTACGCAGCGAGCAAGACGCGTAACGACGTGTTCATCTTCAACGCTGTGCGCGCCGCCTGTGCCGCACGCTCACGGCTGACGCACACGCGCGCAGTTTGGGGCGTACGAGGACTCGGTCGTGCTGCGCCACATGGAGCGCGCGAGCGACGTGGTCTTCGGCCCGGACGGCTGGGTGAGCGCTCCCGCACACGCACGCCCCGCGCACCGTGCTGACCTGCGCGCGCCAAAGGGCTACGTGGGCAACGCCGGGCGTGGCCGCGTCGTGCGCTTCAACCCGGAGAACGAGCGCGAGGGCGACACGTTTGCCGAGGTGCGCGCGCCGCTGTGCGCGGCTGTGCTTGCTCACGCTGCGCTGCGCGACGCCAGCCCGGGCCTGACATCGTTGACTCGCGGCTCACATACCTGCTCTGGGCCGAGTGCCCGCGCCTGCGCACGACGCACGACGAGCTGTGATCGTCATTGTGTCCCTCACGAGCACGCTACAGACGGCTCTTCCAGCGCGGCGCGCGCTTCTGCATGAACGCGGCCAGGCCCTCGCGCATGTTGTCGCCCTTGAGCATGCCGCGCACCTCGGGCAGCTTGTTCTGCGCGTCCATCGCGCGGTACACACTGGGCGTCTCGAGCGAGAGGGCGACCGTGCGCTGCGGTGTGCGCACGCGCGTGTCAGCCCTGGCCGCCATCCGCTTCGGCGACAGCGCGCGTGCCTTGCTGGCCGCGATCGAGTCGGGCGAGCAGTCGATGATCATGCGCGCGTACTCGAGCGCGCGCGGGAGCAGTTTCTGCGCGGGTGATGAGCAAGACGACGGTGCACGCAAGCGCGGCAGCTGACATCGTGCGGCACGACCTCGTTGACCCAGCCCAGCTGCAGGCCCTCCACGGCCGTCGCCGTCTTGCCCGTGAGGATCATGCCCATCGCGCGGTGCACGCCTGGCGCACGCCGCGTCAAGCACGCACGCACGCACGCAAGCAGCAGCAGCAGCAGGGCAGCCACACCAATCACGCGTGGCAGCCGCACGAGCCCGCCCGCGAGCGCCGCGAGGCCGCGCTTGGGCTCGGGCAGGGCGAACGAGGCGCGCTCGGACGCGAGGATCACGTCGCAGGCCAGCGCGAGCTCGAAGCCGCCGCCGTGCGCCACGCCCTGCGCACGTACGCACGCGCGTGCACGTCTCAGCAGCAGCGCGACTGGACGCTCGGGGGCGCGCGCACGTTGACCGCGGCAATGATGGGCTTGAAGCACGTCTCGCGCTGCGCGAGCCCGCCAAAGCCCGTGCGCACGGTCGCGCCGCCCGTGTCCATCTTGCTCACCTTGTTCGGGTCGGTCGAGAGATCTGCGCGCGGGGGCGGCGCGATGTCAGTCGACGCGGCCCGGCCGGCCCCCATCGCTGCGCCGCACCGAAGCCGGCGCAGAACGCGCGTTCGCCGGCGCCGGTCACGATCGCGACCCACAGCTCCGGGTTGGCCTCGAAGTGGTCCCAGACGCGCGACAGCTCAGCGCTGGCCTCGGCGCTGAGCGCGTTGAGCTTGGCCGGGCGGTTGATGGTGACGAGGAGGACGTGGTCGAGCACGGTCTGGGCCGTGCAGAACGCGAGCGGCGCGGGCAGTGCGTCGGCCGACGTCGTCGCCGCCATCGGTTTCGGTGGATCGCAGGCAGGCATGTCGCACGCGTCGGGCATCAACGTCTCGGCCGAGCTCGCGGACCTGTTTGCGCAGGCCGTGTCGTCGGACGGCACGCGCGCGGTCAAGATCGTGATCGAGAACGGTGCGGCGTGGGCGCGGCGTGGGCGCGGCGTGGTGGGCGCGGCGCTCACGCGCGGCGCAGAGACGCTCGTGCACGCGGCGACGCTGCCCGTCGGCGGCTCGTTCGAGGAGGACTTTGGCGGGATCCAGACGCTGCTCGAGGACAAGGCGCCGTGCTACATCGCCTACCGCCTCGACAAGAAGACCGGCCTCGGCTACGACTGGGCGTTCCTGTGCTACGTGCCGGACCTGGCCAAGGCACGGCGCCCGCCCGCGACGCAAAACACCAGCGCACACGCCCCGCCTGACCCGCCACGTCGCGCCGCGCTGCGCCGCACCAGGTCCGCGACAAGATGCTCTACGCCTCGACGCGCTCGACGCTCAAGAAGTCGCTCGGCGACAACCACTTTGTCGACGACCTGTACGGCACGGACAAGGTGCGTCGCGCCCCGCTTTCTACACCGCGCTCAAACACGCCCCGCCGCCCCGCCCAGCGCGACTTCTCGTGGGACGGCTACGAGAAGCACCGCTCGTCGGTGACGGCCAGCGCGCCGCTGACGGCCCGCGAGGAGGAGATCGCGCGCATGCGCAAGGAGGAGGTTCGCGCTCGACGCCCCCTCACGCAGCGCTCACGTGCCGGCCGCCCTGCGCACCACCCAGTCGGGCTCGGAGGTCGGCGTGACGACAAAGAAGGCGCACGTGCACGGCGTGTTCTTCCCCATGACCGACGCGGCCAAGGAGAAGATGAACGACTTTGTCAGCGGCGCGGTCAACTACGTGCAGCTGGTGCGCGGCGAACGCGCATTGCCCGCCCGCTTGCACGCCGCCCTCACGCCCCCACCTCGCGTGCACCGCGCGCAGAAAATCAACGCGACGGGCGAGGTCATCGACCTGGTCAGCGCCAGCAACATCGACGCGGGCGAGATCACGGGCCTGACGCCGCTGGACGAGCCACGGTACCACTTCTTCCGCTACCGCCACGCGTTCGAGGACAACACGATCGACTCAATCGGTGCGCCACGCGGCTGCGGGCGCGCGCGCGCGCGGTGGAGAGGCTGACCCGCTTCGGCGCGCCATGCAACAGTCTTCATCTACAGCTGCCCGATGAAGTCCAAGGTCAAGGAGCGCATGCTCTACTCGTCATGCAAGGCGGCCGTGATCCAGATCGGCACGGACGAGCTCAACCTGACGATCGACAAGAACGTGCGTGGCCTCGTGCCCTCGCCCGCCCGCGTCCGTGCTGACCGCGCGCGCCTCGCAGTCGGAGGTGAGCGACCCGGCCGAGCTGACCGAGTCGTTCATCTACGAGGAGCTGCACCCGAAGCCGGCGGACGAGAAGAAGACGTTCAAGAAGCCGATGCGCCCCGGTGCGCCCGTCGCGTGCTGCGCGTGCTGCGCGTGCTTCGCGTGCTGTCGCTGCGGCTCAAACGCGTCGTGTGCAGGCCGCGTTCGCTGATCCACTGCGGGTCTGGGTGGCGTGCGCGCCGTGCATGTGCCGTTGTGTCGTTTTTCTCTTGTTTTGTGCGTGAAAGGACTGTGGCGAGCATCGTCGACCTTTCACGGCCAGTCTCTCACCGCGCGAGCGCGGCGGCCGTGCCAGTTCCTTGATGCGCCTGGTGCTTGGTCTGCTCTCCCATTGAGCGCCGGTGCATCGCCACGGGGGAGCAGAGCGAGCGGTGTGGCAGAAACGAGAGAGACTTTCTTTTGATCGCCCGACCCGATTGGGCGCGCCGTGTCTGGAGCGCCCGAGGCAGTCCGGCACGTGTGCTTATGGGTGCCGTCTGTCCGACCCGAACCTCGACACAAGCACACGTGCGCATATGTGCACGGCGTGTCGCTCACTGCAACATCCGGCGCCAGGGCCGTGCGCGCCGCGGCGCCATCTGAACCTTGACCTGGAAGTCGGTCATCTTGCGCAGCGTGCCGTCCTTCTGCCGCACGTAGATCTGATAACGCCCGTGTCAACCACCACGCCGCGCCTCGGCCACGCGCACCTGCTTGTCGCCCGTCTTCTTGTTGAAGTGCGTGAAGACAAAGTCGCGTCTGCGGGCAGCATCGCCGGTCAGCGCGCGCAAGGGACGCGACCGCGGCGCTCCGCACCGCACGGCCAGCTCCTTCTCGACCGACACGACCGGGCCCGGCGCGCGCAGCGCCTCGGTCTGGCGCGCGCACAAGCGCCGCGTCAGCTGCACAGCACACGAGCGGCGCAACACGCACCTGCTGCATGTGCTTCAGCATCGTGTCCATGCCGCGGCCCCAGTCGGCGTAGTTTGCGCGCCTCGGTCTCTGCCACCCGTTCTGCGCGACCCGGTGAGACGCTGCCAGCCGCCGCAGCATGAGCCGCACCTCGAGCAGCGGGTCCAGGTGCTCCTGGTCCTCCGTCAGGCCGATCACGCCGGGCTGCTCGTAGTCGCCACCCTCGACCGTCTCGATCTGGTCGTCGTCGAGTGCGGCGGCGATGAACGGGTCCTGCTCGGCGTCCAGGTCCTGCTCCAGGTCCTCGTCATTCGCCTCCAGCGCCTGCTGCTGCTGCTGCTGCTGCTGCTGTTGTTGTTGCTGCTTTGCGGCGCGTCTCCCGGCCTTGCCCGATGCGGCCTTGCCCGCCGTCGGCTTGTCTACCGGCTTGTCTACCGGCTTGTCCGCCGTCGCCGTCTCGGTCGTGCGCGCGTCGGCCGCTGCGGCCGCCTCGTCGTCGGTCTGGAAGGGCTTGATATCGTACTCGATGCTGCGGCCCACTGCCTCGTAGTCGCCGCTCCGGACGCCCTCGGCGTGCTTCGCCATGCTCGCGCGGGCTGGCGCGGACGGCTGCAATCAGCGCGCTTGCCCGTCGGGGAAAAGAGCGCGCGCACCCAACGCGTTGAGCTCGGCCTCGATCTCCTCCTCCGAGTCCATCTCCTCCAAGCTAAACAGCAAGTGGTCGATGTCGTCGTCAGAGCTGGCGTGGCCGTCGTAAAAGAACGGCTTGCGCGCCTCATCGACCGTGTTGATGCGCGTCTGCGCGCCGCGGCAGTCAGCGGCCCGCGAGCGCGCAGGGTGGGCCCAATGGCGGCGCACCAGGCCAACCTCCTCGGCGCGCTTCACGTTGGGCGTGTAGAAGTGCATCATGCCGACAGTCTCCATCAGCTCGACGTAATCCTTGGGCGCGATTGTGCCCTGACGCCGCGGCCACCGTGTGAGCGCGCACGCACGCGCACGGCCGCTTCGCACCTTAATCTCGCGCTGCACCTGCAGCCCGCCGAGACGGACCGCGCCGATGATGTAGCGCACGTTGCACTCGTACACGTACGCGAGCCTGGCGCGCGCGCGGTGAGCGCAAACGGCGCCCGCCACACACGGGCCGCACGCACAGTTCGAGTGGGTAGTGCGGGTAGCGCTGACAAAAGCGGTACAGGTCGACTTGCTGCTCAGCGCTGAATGTCTTCGCCACGCGCACGTCCGTGCGGTACCAGATCTGCGCCGAGCGGGCGGCTCAGCGACGGGCGTGCGCTGCAGCCGACCACGCACCCCGGGCTTCGGCGGAATGATGTAGTTGTTGTCGATGATGCTCTCGTGGAAGTCGTCCACGGCCTCGTGCACGTCGCGCATCAGCACCTCGTGCCACATCTTCGGGCTACTGTGGTACGGCAGCTCCTTGACCATGACCTTCTCCAGGCCAAACAGCGGCTTGCCTGCGCGCGGCCGGCCGCTCCGTCAGCTGCCCACCACCGAGACGCGCACACCCCCCGCGCGGTGCACCGTTGACCTCACTGATGACCTCCTGCGTCGAGCCGTCGTGCTCGAACGTGACCTGCGCAAAGCGGAAGTCCGGGTACAGCGGCTTCTTCTTGTCAACGTTGCCGCTGCGGATCTGCGCAAGGGCGCGAGGGCACCCCGCGCGTGAGCAGACGGCGCAGGCGCACAGGTGGCGGCGCACCTCGATGTTGCGCACGACGCCGTACTTGGACATCTCGCGAAAGACCTCGGCGGCCTTGGTCTGCGCGCACCGCGTCGCGTCGCACAGCGTCAGGCCCCCGCGGGCGGCCCATGCGGGCAAGGTGCAGCGCGCGCCTTCAGACCGATCGTCATCGTCACGCCGCCCGAGATGGCCGGCGTCCCCATGACGGTGAAGCTCGACATGAAGTCGTTGTCGCTGTCGTTGTCCATCGTGTTGAAGATCGGGTACTCGTTCCAGTCGCGCTGCTCGACCGTTGGGTCGTCCTCGGGCTCGATCTCGTTGTCGCTGCCATCCTCAAACAGCAGCTCGTCCTCGTCCGCGTCCTCGTCGTCGTCGTACATCAGGTCGCCCTCGTCCCCCGCCTCCTCGCGCTCGTCGTTTGAGGCGTCCGACGTGGATGTGCCGCTTGCTTCGCTCTTGCGGCCCGTCTGCCTCTCCGCAACCTGCGCGTCGTCGGGGTCGATGCCAAGCAGCTCCATCTCCTCGAGGTTGTCGAGGTCATCCTGCCGCACGCGCAGGTGCGAGATCGGGTCAAACAGCTCCTCGTTCTCCTCGTCGGTGGTCTCTCCCTCGTCCTCCTCGTCCTCGTCCTCGTCCTCGTCCGTCTCCGTGAACTCGTCGTCGGAGACAAGCTTGCCCCTCCTGCGCAGCACGGCCTTCACGCGGTCCTCCTCGAGCTCGTTGATCGCCATCTCGTCCAGCATGCTCTCGCGCTCGGCCAGGCTCTCAGCGTCCAGGTCCTCGCGGTCCAGCAGGTGGCGTACGCGCTGACTGAGGGAGCGCTTGACGTTACGGAAGATGTGCTGCCTCTTCTCTTCTTGTGCGTCTTCAAAGTCATCGGAGTCGTCGTCCGAGTCGAGGCCGTCCTCGCCGTCCCGCTGCCCGGACTGGATCTTGATCTGGCCGCCCTCTTCTTCCTCCGCATCCGACCCCTCGGGGTCTTCGGGCAACGCCCGCTGCGGCACGCCGTCGAGCTCCTCGTCCGCGGCCTCGTACTCCACGATGGCTTCGAACAGGGCCCGCTCTTCCTGCCGCAGCGGGGCCAGGTCCTTGAAGTCGGGGTGCTCCTCCGGCCGCATGCGCGAGCCGCCGTACCGCTGCGGCCTGTCGTCCTTGAAGCGCGCCAGCCGCCCTGCCGTGCGCGCGCGCGGTGAGGCCGGGCGAGCGAGGAAAGAGACGGCACCTTCGTGTGCCCGCCGGCGCGCGCGCGGGCGTCCGCCGCTGTCGTCGTCGCCGCTGCTGCCGTCACCGGCCTCCGTGCCGAGCCACGCGACCGGCACGAGCCGCGCGACGGGCGGCAGCCGCACGCGCCGCGCCGCGCCGAGCGCCCGTGCTGCGCCAAGCGCGAGGGCTGCCATGATGCGCCGCCTCTCTCCCGGATCTGCGTACACCCCGCTGTGCAACGCGGTCCACCGCCACACCCATTCGCCCGTCCGACCCATGCTCATCGGCCGCCTCGCGCCGCGCGCGGGCCCTCTGCGCCCGCTCCTGCGCCTGCTCGCGCCCGTGCGCACCATGTTCATCCAGACCGAGCCCACGCCCAACGCCGACAGCCTCAAGTTCAAGCCGGGCGTGCCGCTGCTGGTCGAGGGCGGGTGCGGCGCGGCCGCGTTTGCGGTCTGCCCGCACTGACGCCCCTTCGCCGGACGCGCGCAGGACAAGGGACTTCCCTGACGCGCAGTCGGCGAGCGTGTCGCCGCTGGCCCGCAAGCTGTTCCAGATCAGCGGCGTGCGCGGCGTCATGTTTGGGCGCGACTTTGTCTCGGTCATCAAGGGTGCGGGCCGGGTCGCGCGCAGACCGGACGCGGCGCTGACGCGGGGCGGGGCAGGGCCCGACGACGAGTGGCAGCTGCTCAAGCCCGACGTCTATGCGACCATCATGGACTTCTTCTCGTCGAGCCAGCCGCTGTTCTACGACAAGGTGCGCCGTCCGGGTACCTTTGCCGGTCGCTGCTGACGCGCCACGTCAGACGCCTTCGTCGGCCAGCTCGATCGTGTCGGACGACCCGGAGGTCGTGCGCAACATCAAGGAGGTGCTCGACGAGCGCATCCGGCCGGTGCGCGCCGACGTGCGGCCGATGCGCTGCTGACGGCAACGCGGCGTTACGCAGTTTGTGCAGGAGGACGGCGGCGACGTCGAGTTCCGCTCGTTCGAGAACGGTGTGGTCAAGCTCAAGATGCAGGGGTCGTGCTCGTCGTGCTCGTCGTCGGCGGCCACGCTGAAGAACGGCATCGAGGGCATGCTCATGCACTACGTGCCCGAGGTCGAGCGCGTGGAGGAGGTGCGCGACGAGGTCGACGTCGTCACCAAGAACGAGTTCGACAAGCTCGAGCGGCAGCTGCAGCTGCAGCAGCAGATGTCGCCGTGAGCGCCTGTGTTTCTACCCTTGTCCAGTGCACAACGAACGCAGCGAATGCTCCTGCGCCGATCGGCGATCCGCGGCCTCAGCGCCCTCGCGCGCCCGACCGCGTACAAGCAGCGCACGCACAAGTGCGGCCAGCTGGGCGCGGACGACGTCGGCCGCCGCGTCGTGCTCAACGGGTGGCTGCAGCGGCCGCGGTGCGCGCACACGAGCCAAACGCGCGATGCCCGCTCACGCCGGGATGCGCGCAGCCGCGTCGGCGACAGCCTCGTCTTCGCCCCGCTGCGCGACGCCAACGGCACGACACAGCTGCTACTGCAGGGCGCCGAATCGCAGGCGCTGCGCGAGCGCCTGCTCGAGCTCGCGCCCGAGACGGTCGTGAGCGTCGAGGGCGTGGTGCAGCGGCGGCCCGGCGATGCGGCACAGGGCACGGGCGCGGGCGCGGTGGAGGTGCACGTGGACGACGTCGTCGTGCTCAACCCGGCCGACAAGCTGCCCTTCCCGCTGTCGAGCGCGCAGACCGTCGGCGAGGAGCTGCGCCTGCGCCACCGCTACCTCGACCTGCGCCGCGCGCAGATGCAGACCAACCTGCACATGCGATCCGAGGTGGGCCGAGCAGGGCGTGGGCGCGGGTGCAGAAGGACGGGGTGGCTGACGCGGCCGCGCAGGTCGCGCGCGCTGTCCGCGAGGTGCTGCGCTCGTTCGGCTTTGTCGAGGTCGAGACGCCGGTACTATTCAAGAGCACGCCCGAGGGCGCGCGCGAGTTTATCGTGCCCACGCGCACCCCGGGCAAGTTCTACGCGCTCGCGCAGAGCCCGCAGCAGGCACGCGGGCGCGAGTGTGCACAAAAAAGATGTGCGGCTGACCACGCGGGCGGCGCAGTACAAGCAGCTGCTCATGTCGGCCGGCGTCGACCGCTACTACCAGTTTGCGCGGTGCTTCCGCGACGAGAACCTGCGCGCCGACCGCCAGCCCGAGTTCACGCAGGTGCGCCGCTGCCGCCGCGTGTGCTACGCCTGCACAAAACGCACGCGCCAGATCGACCTTGAGATGTCGTTCGCGGGGCCGGAGCAGATCTACGAGATCGTGGAGCACCTCGTGACGGCCGCGTGGCACAACGCACAGGTGCGCGCGCCCGCCCTGCTGTGCCTGCGCGCTCATGCTGCGCGGGGGCGCAGGGCGTGACCATCGAGCGACCGTTCCCGCGCATGTCGTACGCCGACGCGATCGCCAAGGTGCGCTGCAGCTCGGTGCGTCGGGCGCACTGACGGCCGGGGCGGCAGTACGGGAGCGACAAGCCCGACGTGCGCTACGGCCTCGAGCTCGCGCACGCGACCGCGCTCGTGCCCGAGTGGACGGCCGGTGGCACGCTGCAGGCCGAGGCGCTGGTGATACCGGCAACGCAAGGTGCGCGACGGGCCGTCAGCCGCGCGTCTCATCGCCGCGACACAAGGCACGCCGCAGCTGGCGCAACTACTCAAAGCCGTCGGCAAGCACTTTACCCAGCTGGGTGAGAACAGCCCTTTCCGCGACGGCGCGATCAAGGCGCGGCGACCGGCGTCGCGGCTGGACCGGGCTGACTGACGCGTCGGCTGACTGACAACAGGTCGTCGGCGTCGAGGGCGTGCAAGCCGGTGCCGCGCTGCGCCTGAGCGAGATGCAGCGGCGACACGTGCCGCCGCTCAGTCCGACGTCCCTTGAAGCGCTGCGGGGTGTGGCGCCGGCCGGGACGCGGGACCTGCTCGTCGTGCTCTCGCCGCCGCTCGTCAACGTGTGGCCTCCGCGCTTGCCGTCACACCACTCACACCCTGCGCCAGCCCGGCGCGACGGCGGCCGGGGCCGTGCGCACGACCGTTGCCGGCGAGATGGACGCAGCCGGCGTTCTCGAGAAGCGCAGGGACCCGTGGCAGTTCCTGTGGGTGGTCGACTTCCCGCTGTTCACGTCGAGCCCATCTGAGCCCGGCGTCAACCCGCAGGCCGGTGCGCCACGCAAGCTTTGGCGTACGCGTGTGTGCGTGACAGCCGGGGCGGCAGGTGGCGTGGGCCTCGAGAGCGTGCACCACCCGTTCACGGCCCCACACCCTGACGACCTGCCGCGCCTGTTCTCGGCACCGACGACGGTTCGCTTGCGCCACGCATGCCTCCCGGTCGTGACGCGACCGCTCAGGTGCGTGGCCTGCACTACGACCTCGTGCTCAACGGCATGGAGCTCGGCGGTGGGTCCATCCGCATCCACAACGCGGCGCTGCAGGAGGCCGTCTTCCGCGACATCCTGCGGGTGTGCTGCCTGGGCTCACGGTCTGTGCGCGCGCCTGCTGACGGCGTGTCTAGCTGCCAGAGAGCGAGACGGCACGCTTCCGCCACCTGCTGGACGCGCTGCGCCAGGGCTGTCCGCCGCACGGCGGGCTGGCGATTGGTGCGCTGCGCGTCCGTGCGCGCCCGTCCCACCGCGTGCTGAATACATGCGGCGTTGCAGGCTTCGACCGCCTCATGACGCTCCTGTGTGGCGCGAGCTCGCTGCGCGACGTGATCGCCTTTCCAAAGACGCACACGGGCCAGGAGCTCCTGGTCGACTCACCCTCGTCCGTGAGCGACGCTGTGCTGGCCGCGTACCATCTGCAGCGGCGCGAGCCGCCCGCGAAGAAGTTAGCGCTGGCTGTGCATGCTGTGCGCGACAATGAATAGGAAGGGAAAAAAAACAGGGTGGCGGCTCAGTGGTGGTGGTGCTGCTGCTGGCCAATGAGCGTGCCCAGCTGCGCGACCTCGCTCTCGAGCGCGCCGAGCTGGAAGAGCATGACGACAGTGAGCACGGTGGCGAGCGCCAGCAGCACCACGACGGCGATTTCGATGCTCAACGTCACGGCCGATGGGCGCAGCGGCTCGTGCACGCCCAGCGCCGGCTTGCTGAGCCTGCGTGCGCGCCGCCGTCACACCACGCGCACGCTCGTCGTGCAGACGCGCGCGCACGTGCTGGGCTGGGCCGGCGGCGAGGCGGGCGGCAGCGTCGGCGAATTCACGAGACCGCGCGCGGCCCGGACGATGGCGCGGAAGTTGGGCACGATCACCGTTGGTGCCTAAGCGCGCGTGCGTCAGACGACGACACTCATCCGGCAGCAGTCGCAGATGAGCGCACGGGTGACTGGTCGTGCTCGTCGTGGGCCGCTGGCGCCGCTGCTGGCTGGCTCGCAACGCCCGCGTCGCTCACCTTGCTCGGCTCTGCCTGCATCGTCAGCCATTGCAGTAGCACTCGGCCCGTGCGCACCGTGGTAGACACGCTCGCGGACGTAGCGTCGCCGCCGCACGTACGATGTCACGCCGCGCGACCCGGACCACGTCATGTTCCAGTTGAACGCGTACTGGCCGGTCGCGCTCTGTCACACGCTTGCGCGGCCGCGGGGGGTGTGCGCGCACCTCCCAGCCGTCGTCATCCACGCCCGGCCGGGGCGTGTCTGCGTGCCAGTCGCCCACCCACTGCCAGCTCTCGCTCGGCAGCTGCACGTCCTCCTTCGTGCGCGGGTTGCCCTGGCCGCCACGGGTCAACGCAAACATCGGCGAGTGACGCCGCGCACACCTTGACATCGCACCAGGGCCCGCAGCGGTCGAGAATCGGGATGAGGTAGTTGGACGAGTAGTCGCCCACGACGAGGCTGCGCTGGTTCTCGTACAGAATCTCGCTCACGCGCGCGCCGTCCTCGGGCGTGGCCAACTCGTCGGTGTCGCTGCGCCGGGGCGATCAGCGCCAGCCACGCGCACGCGGGTGCACGCACTCGGCGTCGACGCTCGTGTAGGGCGTGGGCCCGCTGTCGCGGTGCAGCTCCGCGCGCAGCTTGTCCTGGTCCTCCTTGCACAGCGCCGTGATGATGTTCTGGATATAGTTGAACTGCGGTCGCGGCGCGGTTGGCCGATGCGCGCGCGCGCGCGCGCGACGCGGGCCCGCACAGGCTTCTTCTCGCCCGGCGGGACCTTGTCCTTGCTGGCGTACTTGTTGAGCAGGGCATAGTCGTCGATGATGCCCTCGTACATCGCGTCCTTGGCGACGATGATGCCGCGCGCCTTCGTGTCCTTGAGGTCGTTGGGCGCGCCCAGGTAGATGCGAAACTTCTCGGTGGAGCCCGTGCGCAGGAACTGCTGCGACGAGCTCTCGAACGTGACAACGGTGTACAGGTCTGCGCGCGTCTGTCAGCGTTTGGACGCGCGCAGGCGAGAGCAGCGGCGCCGGACCATTCTTGAGCTCCTCGCCCGTCTCGCGGTTGCGCACGATCGACTCGAGCCGTGCGCGATTGCGCGCCTCGATCTCCTGCGGCGCGGCGTGAGCGGGCGCGGCACGGGGCGCAGGGCGCAACGCACGGTCGCCGGCGTCGGGGTGATGAGCATCCGCCACACCTGCCGCCTGTTTGGGGGTTGGAATGGTGACGCGCGCCCTGCGTGGCTTCGCGACCGCGTCCAGGCCGCCGCCGCCGCCGCCCCCGCCGCCGCGATGGCAGCCGGGCCCACGCGTCGACGGACCACGTCCGGACGGGCAGCGCATCGATGGACAGCAGGCGAGGCCGTGGCAGTCAGGGCCGCCGCAACAGCAGCAGCCATTGAGAGCATTGAAGCCACTGCCGCGACAGCCATCGAGGCCGCCACCGCCACTGCCGCGACAGCCATCGAGGCCGCCACCGCTACTGCAGCAGCAGCCGAGGCCGCCATCTCCGCAACCGCAACCGCCTCTGCAGCCGCTGCCGCAGCAACCGCCGAGGATCACGCTCCCGCAACACCAGCCGCTGCCGCCGCAACCGCAGCGATGGCGCAAGCCGCCGACCGCCACCAGACCGCCGGCCGCCACCAGACCGCAGCAGGTGCAGCCACGGCCGGTGCCGCTCGCGCCGCGCAAGCAGCCGTCGCTGCGGAACCGGTGGAACCGCGTCCGGCTGCAGCTGCAGCTGCGCAAGGAGCACAAGGAGCTCAAGTGGGCCACGAAGCGCCGCCTCGCTGCCGCCAAGGCCGGTCCGCCGCGCCTGTTTGCGCCGGCCAAGCTCGACCTTGGCACGCTGATCGACTTGAACCGCGGGTGGCCGGCCGCGTCGTCGTCCGCCTACATCATGCGCGTGCGGAAGAGGAAGGGCAACCGTGCGCTGCGCGGCTTGTCCGTGCGCGCCCGCGCCTCACGCTGGCGCTCGCACCGCAGACGCGTTTGCGCGCATCAACGTGATTGTGACCAAGAAGCAGATGCCGGTCAACGCCGTCGTGCGCAACCGGGCGCGCCGCCGGCTGCGCGAGGCCGTCCGCCTGTCGCAGACGCACGCGCGCGCGGGTGCGCCGCAGCCCGGCTCGCTCGCAGCGCTGACCGGGTTCGCGCCGCGCCCAGGCTACGACTTTGTCGTGAGCGTGCAGAAGGGCGCGCTGGACACGCCCTTCGACGAGCTGTGCCAGAGCATCACCAGGGTGCGCTGCGGCGGGCTGCGCTTGGTCGTGACCGCGCGCGGCCGCGCAGACGTTCCGCGACCCGGCCACGTACGCCCGGACGACGCGGTTTGTACGATGAGAGCTGTACAGACACATCGATGGTGAGGCGATGAGGCTATGCTGGCCCGCCTGGCCCTGTGGCCGCCCGCGCGGCCACGGCGTCGAACAGCCCTGGCGGCAGCACATGCCGGTTGAGCGCGAGCGCCTCGGGCGCGAACTTTTCGCAGAAGCCGATCTCTATCCCCGCGCGGCGCAGGTCCTCGCAGCCTGTGCGCGCCGTGCGGGTCGGCCGATCACGCGACGCAGCGGGCGCGCGTGCACACGCACCGGTGCAGTCGGCCACGAACGTCGGCGGCTCGCGCACGGCGACGACGACGCGGCAGATGCCGGCGTCGATGAGGCGCACGGTGCACGGGCACTTGCCCGAGAGGCGGCGTGAGCACGGCTCCATGGTCGTGTAGAGGGTGCAGCCGCGGGCGTCGACGCGGCCGTCGGCGTCGGCGACCTTGAGCAGGCAGACCTCCTCGGCGTGTGTATTGCCGGGCAGCTCGCGGCTGAAGCCCGTGGCGACGATGGCCCCGGCGCGCTCGAGCACGGCGCCGACGCAGTACGCCGAGTCGACGGGCTCACACAGGCGCGCAAGGCTGAGCGCGAGTGCCATGTAGAACTCGTCGCCCGCGGCGCCGGCGCCGTCGTCGTCCGCGCCGGCCGCGCTGATCACGGTCACGCCGGCCGCGTGCTCGTGCGGCGTCATGCTGGACCGCGGAACAGGCAGCATGGAGGGCTGCGCACACACGCACACACTACCGGGTACGGCGCGTGGCGCGCAAGGCGGCGGGTATGCCGGCGGAGGTCGAGCGGTGCGCAGCGGCTGCCTCGGCGCACGTGCGCGGCCCGACGGGGTTGCGGCACCGCAGGCCGCGCACGCCCGCAGCGGCCGGCGTGGAGGAGCAGGACGGCAGGCCGCCGGCCGACGTGCACCCGGGCAAGTTCTTCGTAGTGTCGACGCTCGTCGGCCTGCTCGACTCGTCCGTCTTCTACCCGTTCGACCTCATGCGGTGCGGCCTGTGTGAGCAGGACGCGGGCACACGGCTGACGGGTGGGCGCGTGGGCGCGCGCAGCTCGCGCCAGGCCGTGACGGACGCGAACCCGCTGCGCGTCGGGCGGGTGCGGCGGCCGCGCGTTTCGAACGCGTGCGGCGCGCCTGACGCAGACGCCGCGCAGGAGCCGAGCCTGTCGGCGCAGATGCGCGCGCTGTACCGGCGCGAGGGCTTCCTGGCGCTGTACCGCGGCTTTTGGTGGTGGAACGTCAGCCACATCCCGTTCGACACTGCGTGCGGCGCCCCCGGCGTCCGCGCCCGATGGCCGTCTCACACATGCGCGCGCTACAGCTACTACTACGCCTACACGATGACGCGTGAGCGGCTGACGCAGAGCGACTTTGGGCGCGAGCACCCGCGTGCGTGGCCCGACGGCACGGCTGCCGCGCGACGGCTGACGCGCGCGGGCGCAGTGGCGGCGTTTGTCGCGTCGAGCCTGATCGTCGATGTGGTCTCGATCGCGCTGTACGTGCCTGTGGACATCGTCAGCCAGCGGCTGCAGGTGCACGGCGTTGTTACACAGCAGCAGCAGCAGCAGCAGCAGCAGCAGCGGATAGCACGGCCGGCGCAGCCCGCGAGCGCGCAACCCGTCAGCGCCGCGGGCATCCTGCGCGACATCGTGCGCGAGGAGGGCGTGCGCGGCCTGTTCCGCGGGACGGCCCTGACCATGCTCGTGGCGGTGCCGGCATCGTCCTTTTGGTGGCTCGCGAGCGAGCGCAGCAAGCACCTCTTCGGCCCGTTGTTTGGCCTCGACACGTCCTCGCCCGCCGTGCACGCCACCGCCGGCGCGTTCTCGGGCCTGCTGACCACCCTTGCGTTCACGCCGCTCGACGTCGTCAAGACACGGTGCTGTGCGCCGTGCTTGATGCAAAGCGAGCAACCAAGCACGCGCGCACAGGCTGCAGGCCATACCGGAGCGGCGGCCCGTGCTCGGCATCGCGCGCGACCTGTGGCAGCGTGAGGGCTTCTTCGGCTTCTACAAGGGCATCCAGCCCAAGCTGATCAGCTCCGTCTCGCGCAGCGCGCTCATCTTCACCGTGTACGAGTTCACCGTGTTTGCCGCGCGGGCCCGGTGGGGCTGGCTCGAGGGCGACGACACAACCGCGGCAGCCGTGGCCGCTACCGAGGGGCGCCGCGACCACGCCCCGCTCGGGCTCCAGCGCGACCGCGCCGCATAGCCGCCCGCTCGCAATGCATCATGTTTTTGTACAGCCGCATGTCACAGCTGCCCGCGGATGTCGACCTTGGTGTACGCCGAGGCCTTTGTGAGCACGGCAACGAGCGACTGCTTCGTGTCGAGCGTCGTTTTGCTGCGGACGCGAGCCGTGTCAGCCGCGCACGCGTCTCACTTTGTGCGCGCACACAAACCTCGTGTCGGTGAAGACGGCGCCGCACGACTCTAGAAACTGCAGCGCCGCCTCGGGCGACCCGAGCTGCATCTGCTTCTCGATGTACTGCACGAGCAAATCCGGGCGGTAGCTGTGGCGCGGGCGTCAGGTGCGGCGGTCGGCACGACCGCAGGCGCACACGCACGCTTTGCAGATCGCGCACAGGCCCAGCACGCGCTCGCGCTCGATGTAGTGGTCCATCACGTACGCGCCCATCGCCGGCGCCTTGACGTACAGGTCGCAGACGCGACGATAGTCGCCCGCGGCGATGGCCGCGCGCACTTGCAGCGCGTGCGCGACCTCGGGTGCGGCCTTGTCCTCCGGCGCGAGCTCGGCCAGCATCTTGTTGATGTCGGCGCGGTCGCGCGCGAGCAGAAAGTACCTGTGCGCCGCGCTATCAGCCGGCCGTCCTGCCACGCACGGCCGCCGCGCACAGCAGCCGGTACGCCGTAAACTCGTTGCGGCTGCCCGGGATGCCGTCGTCGTACAAGATCTTGAGCTGCGTCTGGCACTGGTTGAACTCGCCCAGGTCGCCCTGCCCGCGGCCCTCGTCAGCCGAGACTGCCTGCATGTGCGCCGCCGCACCTTTTCGAGCGCTATCCGCGCGTGCGCCTCGTACACCTTGGCCGTGAAGTCGTTGCGCAGGTGCTGCACCTGTGGCCGGTGCGTCAGACCGCCGCATGTGCGCGCGGCAAAAAGGCGGCGCGTGCCGTCAAGTCCTGCCGCATCGACTTGAACTGGTCGCAGATGTAGGTGTAGTCGCCGTCGCGTGACCACTTGCTCTTGAGCAGCTCGAGCGTCTGCTTGAGTATGGGCAGGGGGCGCACGTCCTCGGGCTTCGGCGCCTGCACACGCGCGCACGATGGGCACGGCAGCCTTCGCGCGCCGCACGCGCACGCACCGAGGTCAGCCGGAAGTAGCGCTTCTCGAGCACGGTCGACGTGCCCACGATCGCCTCGGCCGTCCACCCCTCGTCGTCCTGCACACGACGTCAGATGCGCACGGCGCCGCGCCGCGCACCGACGCACGATCACAAACTCGGATGACTTGCTGCCCAAGAACGAGCGCACACCCTCCTTCTGGAAGCGTTTGTTGCGCCTCTCGAAGCGCTCCTCGCTCGCGCCCGACTCCTCCAGCTGCGCAACGGCCTGCTCGCTGCGGCGGGCCGTGAGCACCCCGTCACTCGCAGCAACGCATCTCTCTCTCTCTGCGCACGCACGCTTTGCGCTTGATCTTGGCCGCGGCCTTGGACGGCGAGGCCCTGGACTGCTGTGCGAGCGCCTTGGCTTTGGCGCTCGCGGTCTGCGCGAGGCTGCGGCATCAGCCGATCTGCGATGCACGCTGCTGCCGCCGCCGCGCGCCTTCATCTCCTGCAGGCGCTGCAGCTCGCGCTCCTGCTCCTCGGTGCGCTTCTCGCTGCGCACGGCGGGCATGAGCGACGGCAGTAGTGGCACCAAAATGATTGGCGCGCACATCGGCGTCTTCTCGGTCGCCCACGGGTGCGACAGGAACCGCCCGGACGCGTACACCTGGCTCAGCAGCTTGTTGAGCGCCTCCTGCACAAACGTCTCGTCCGCCGCGCCCCGCGCCTGCGCGATCGAGCGCGTCACGTAGTCCCTGCCAAACGCCATTCAGCCCGCCCGCGCGCGCGGCTGCACACGTGCGCGTGCGCTTACTTGAGCGGCTCGGGCCAGTCCTTCTTGGACGGCGGCCCCTGCGGTCTGCGGCGCGTGGCGTGAGCGTCCTGGCCGTCGCGGCTGCAGCCGCACTTTGGCGGCGAGGGCGGTGGCGGCGGGGGCACGGCGTTGTACGACGGCTTCGACGGTGGTGGTGGTGGTGGTGGCGGTGCTGCTGCCGTCGACGTCGCTGCCTTGGACGGCGCCACCGGTGGGACCGTGTAGTACGTCCCGCCCGTCCGCGGCGCGCTGTAGGACGCGTACGTCCTACGAGACGCGTCAGACACGCGAGCGCGTGCGTGACGCCGCCTGAGCCGCGCACCCGCCATGGTACACGCCGTTGACGCCCACCGGGCCGCCCGCCGCCGGGCCGCCCGCCTGCGCCGCGTACGGCGCGTAGGCGTACGTCGCGGGCTGCACCACCGTGGCCGCGCTGTAGTACGGGTACGGCAGGCTCGGGTAGCTCGCGGCCTGCTGCTGCTGCGGCGGCGGCGGCTGCGGCTGCGGCTGCGGCTGCGTGGCTGGCCCGGCTGGCGCGGTGTACCACGAACCGGCCGCTGCACCCGCGCGTCAGCCAGCAGCAGCCGCGCGGCCGCGCCCACGAGGCGACGCACCGGGCGCCGCAGACCCGACGGCCTTCAGCCACTCTGCATACGCGTCCATTAGCAACTGCTCCCGTTCAGCGCTAATCGTCTCATACATATGGCGCCTCCTCCGAAACCGCCCGTTGTCGAGCGGCTGCTGGCGGGCGAGGCCGTGTTGAGCACGATCATCGGCCTCGTGTACATCCTGCGCCCGCAGCTCATGCTCGCGCCGCTGCTGAACGAGCGCCTGCGCGCCAACGACGACGCCGTGCTGCTCGGCGGGCTTATCCTCGGTCTCTTTGGCGCGATGGTGTGTGCTCACGCGATTGACCGTCTCGAAGCCGGCACGCTGACGGCGCCACGCGCGCGTGCGCGCGCAGATGCTGATGCAATCGGCCCTGCTCGTCCTCACGCTCGTCGTCCCGGCCGAGCACAAGTTCATCGCGCAGCGCCTCACGTACTGGGCCATGCTCGCGGGCGAGATCACGGTCGCGCCCGTGGTCATCCACCTGTGCTACGCCATTGGCGCGCCGCTGCGGCTCGACGGCAGCGTGTCGCTCGTCGGTGCGATCGTGCTCTTTGGCGTCGCGCGCTTCTACGTGCTCACGCGGCTCGAATGGTTCACGCGCGGCGCCAAGGAGCACAGCCTCTGAGATCGCTCATGTGTCTGTGGGAACGCAGCAACAGCAGTGGTAACAGTAGCAGGCGGGCGCGACAGCAGGTCAGAGACCCATCATCTGCTTGGGCTTGACGAGCTGCGCGGCGATGTGGTCGGGCACCTGTGTGCGCACCCGCATCAAGACCAGGGCGGCAACGTCGCGGGCGCGCACCTTGGCAAAAACGAGGTGGTGCTTGATCATTGACGTTACGACGCTGATCGCGAGGCTGTTCTGGCGCTCGCTCGCGCGGAACACGTCCGACACGTCCGACACCGACGGCGTCGTTGGCGTCGTCGGTGTGAGGAACGTCGAGCCGATGGCCGACTGCGACAGCGCCGCGGCGGAGTGCGCGCCCGTCTTGCGGTGGTCGCCGTCGTCGGCGTCGCGGTCGGCCGTGCGCGCGATGAGCAGCGACGGCGCGAGGCACACAGCCAGGTTGGCCTCGGTCATGAGGTTGCCCGGCTGGCCGCCCGTGGCCGACGCGTGCGCATGCTGCGCCACGCGCTTGAGGAACGCCATGAACACCTGCGCGCACCGTCAAAACACGAGACTGGGCGTACAGGCGGCACACACCTCCACCACGTCGCGGTGCGCCTTGGGCAGCAGCAGGAGCAGCAGATGGATGATTTCGTTGCGGATCTTCTTGTCCTCGAACTCTGCGCGCGCCGCGTCGCGTCAGCTCCGCCCGCGCCTCGCCGCGACGCGCACGTTGCGACGCCATAAACAGGTCGAAGAAGTTGAATGTGAGCAGCGGCTCGGACAGCTCGCGGAAGTAGCGCTTGATCAGCGCGGCGACGTCGAGCGGCGACGCCTGCGACAGGTCCACGCGAGACACGTCCGCGCCCTTCGAGAACTGCTCGCGCAGCTCGTTGATGCGCTTGGCGCTGCCCGACTTGCGAAACAGGCCCTCTTGGTTGAGCCCTGCGTGCCGGCGGGCGTCGGCAACGCGCACGCGCGGTGTGCTTGCACGCAGGCGCACCGTGCTTGTCCATGTAGTTGATCGTCTTCTCGATCAGCACAGGGATGCGCAAGCTCGCAGGGCCCACGCCCAGGCTCGAGTCCACACCCGAGCGCTCCACAGCCTCCTCGAGCGACATGCCAAACGCGCTCGACTCTGGCGGGCACAACGTGCGCGTCAGCCGCTGGTGAGCGTGTCAGAGCATGCACGGCGCACCGCGCTTCTTGCGGTTGACGCGGAAGCTCTGGAAGATGCGCTGCAGCAGCGGCTTGCGGTCTTGCACCTGCGTCAGCTTCATGATGTCGCCGAGCGAGTACTGGTTGCTGCGCGCGGGGAGGCGACCGACCGTCAGTAGCACGCGAACACCGCAGCGGCGGCAGCAGGGCGCACCCGAGCAGCTGCGACAGGCGCAGCACGGCCATTTGCCGCACCATCATCAGCTCGATCGCCGACAGGTTAGCCACATACTGCACGCGCTTCTCCTGCTCACTCGGCGGCGGCATGTGCACGCGAAAGCTGAACTGTGGAAGAGCACGCCGGCGCGTGAGCGGTGTCCATCGCTTACGTTTGCGGCGCACCGTTGACGACATGCTCATGCGGTTGAACGACTCGCGGATCGAGTTGACGTCCGACGGCCTCTCCGCGTCGTCGTTGATGAGCTGCTTTGGCGTTGTGGGCGTGCGCGGGCTGAGGAGGCTGGGCTCGTCGGCCGCGGGCGACTGCAGCTGCGCGCTGACCTCGGGGATGCTGAGGTTTGCGAGCGAGCCGCTGCCGCGCATGCCAGCCGGTACGGCGTCTGCGACGGTCGCGGCGGCACTGGCTGCGGCGTCGGTGTCGTTGTCGTCGTCCGACTCGTACGCGTCCTGCTGCTCGCTTGTCTGCGCGGCGGCGACTGCATCTGGGGCGCGCGTACGCCAAGTGGGTCAGCGGTCGCTGCATCGCCGCCGCTGCACCGCACTTGTTTTCTGCTCGGGCTCGCGGTCCTCGTAGACGATCGCCGGCGCCGTGCGCAGAAACCCGAGCCGCTTCTCGACGAGCTCGACCAGTGTGACGATATGCCGGTTGCGCCGCCCGCCCGGCGGCCGCGTCGTGACAACAAAGGTCGGCTTCGAGCGCTCGTACTGGTCGCCGGCGACCGTCGGTGTTGCGGGCTCGGCCGGTTGCAACGGCTTGCGCACGAGGCGCTCGCCAAACACGAGGCCCGTCGGCCCCGCGAGGATCTGCTCCTTGACCTGCGCCGAGTCAACGACGGCCGACGCGTGCTGTGGCTCGCGGCGTCAGCGCAGCTGCGGGAGGGGGGCACCGTGTTTGCGCGCCCGCACCTCGACCGACGACGACCCCTGGTACGACTCGCGCAGCAGCGCCACAAACTGGTCCATGAGCGCGTTGACGCGGCCCTTGTCCTGCGCGAGCACGACCTCGAGGCACTTGCGGATGGTCGCCTTGAAGTGGCGCGCGACGTCGGTGGCAAACTCAAGCAGAACCTTGGTGTTGTTCTGCGATCGCGCGCGGTGTGAGCGGCCGTCGTCGCGCGTGCAGCAGCAGCCAGACCTGCCGGCGCCGGATCGTGGCCGAGGTTTTGTATGACTGGTCGACAAACTCCAGCGCGCGGTCGATCGCGGTGGTGAACTGCGCCCAGTCTGGCGCGGTGGGTCAGCCAGCGGTGCGCACGCGCACGTGCGGGGGGCGCACGCACCGTCATCGGCCATGCCGGGCAGCGCCAGCGTGTCCATCGCGTTGAGCAGGACCTCGGCGCAGGCGACGATGGCGAGGGCGCGGTCGGGCGCGCGCGCGAAGTCGTACTCGTCGTAGCTGATGACGGTCTCGGCGATGCAGTGCGCCACGGCCTCCTCAAACGTCCACAGGACTGCGAAGGTGTTGTTGACGCGCTCCTCAACCTCGACTTGCAGGCGCTCGAACGCGGCGCGGGCCTCGTCGACGCGCGCCCAGTCTGTCAGCGGGATCGCCTGCAGCACGTCCTGTGGCGGTGGCAGGCTCACATTCCATATCTGTGCATGTGCGCGCGCGGTTGAGCGTCGCTATGACATCTGCACAGTTGCGGTCCCGCGCACCTGGTAGACCTTGTAGCAGTCGACGTGCCACTGGCACTGGCCGTCGTCGACGACCTGGCGCAGGATGGCCATGTTGCAGGCGGCGCACTGTTGCGCGAAGCTGACGGAGAAGTGCAGGCGGCAGTACGGTTGGTTGGTGTGCTCGTAGAAGACGGCGCTGTCGGCGCTGTCGGGGTCGACGAGGCGCTGCAGGCGCACGCGCGCCAACGCAGTCGGCGCACGCGCGCGCGACGGGGTGTCACACGCACCGTGCCGCACGCGCTGCACACAAAGTGCTCCGGGTGAAACGCGCGCTCGAGCGCGGTCAGGCTCGCGCCGCGGATGGGCTCGTCGCAACGCGCACAGAGCAGGCGCCGGCGGCGGAAGTGGTCGCGCTCGCACACGGGCCGGCCATCCGCCTCGTAGTACTTGTTGGCGACGACGGCGCCGCAGTCCTGCCCGCCCGTGCGCCGCGCGCATCAGCCCGGCGGTCGATCGGGGCAGGCGATCGGCGCAGGCAGGAGCCACGCACGATGCACGTGAAGCAGGCCAGGTGCCACACGCCGCCGAGCGCGCGCACAAACTTGCCCGACATCGGCTGCGCGCATCCCGCGCATGGCGGCGGCCCGTCGTCGGCCATCGTGGCAAGTGCGTGGCATGGGGCTGCCGTTCGACACCCATTTTTTTCGCAGAAACGCTCGGCCCCAGCGACCGCGCGGACCCAAAGATGTCGAACTGTGCCCAGTGCGGCTCGGCCAATGCGCCCAACTCGCAGGTGCGCGTGGAATGTAGGCGTGGTGCGGGCGTGTGGCGGGGGCGGGGCGCGGCCAGAGCGGCGTTCAGGGGTGGACGAGGTGTGGAGATCTCGCAGCTGACAGAGCAACGGCCCGCGCAGGCGTGCTACGCGTGCGGCGCGCCCCTGTTCAACGCGCAGTTCTCGCTCAACGTGCCCGGCCTGAGCATGAACGTGGGCCCGCCCGGCGGCATGCCCGGCATGAACATGAACATGGGCGTGGGCATGGGCATGCCCGTGGCCAGCGTGACCGTGCAGCAGTCGGGCATGGTTCCCGGCATGGGCTACGGCATGCCGCAGCAGCAGCAGATGGGCATGGGCATGGGCATGGGCATGCCGCAGCAGCAGCAGATGGGCATGGGCATGGGTATGCCGCAGCAGCAGATGAACATGGGCATGGGCATGCCCGGCATGGGCATGCAGATGGGCATGCACCAGCAGCAGATGGGCATGCACCAGCAGCAGATGGGCATGCACCAGCAGCAGATGGGCTACGGCGGCGGCGGCTTTGCTCCGCCCAAGCAGGACTGCCGCGTGTGCGACGGCCACGGCGGTGCGCTGGCCGCCAGCTGCGCACTAGGCCACCCCGATGCTCACGCGCGCGCGCAGGCCTCGGCGCGTTCGGCCCCTGCGACCCCTCCGACATGCACTTCAAGCAGCAGTGCAACTGCTGCCGCGGCAAGACCCAGACGCGCCGCCAGATCAAGTGCCCCAAGGTGCGCGCGCTGCGCCGGTCTGCCGCGGCACGTGTGCTCACCCGACCACCGCGCGCGCAGTGCGAAGGAAAGGGCGGTCTCGGCGCGTTTGGCCCAGCCGATCCGCTGGTGTGCACGTGCGCGGCTATCCCGCTGCATCCCTCTGACTACACACGCGCGCGCTCGCAGGACATCCACCGCAAGCAGGACTGCCAGGTCTGCCAGGGCCGCTCGTACCTCAAGCACGAGGTCGTCGCGTGCAATAAGTGCAAGGGCATGGGCGGCGTCGGTGCGTTCGGCCCGTGCGAGGTCACCG
This sequence comes from Parvularia atlantis, assembly GCA_943704415.1. Lineage (NCBI taxonomy): Eukaryota > Rotosphaerida > Parvularia > Parvularia atlantis. The sequence continues at coordinate 34,432 of CALSCO010001386.1, read as the reverse complement.
ACGTGCACTTCCGCAGCAAGTGCAGCATGTGCAACGGCCAGGGCTACTCGAAGCAGAACCCGAACGCGTTTGACTACGCCTCGGACTGAGCGTGCCCTGCGCAGCAGCCAGTGGGTGGGCCGATATTTTATTTTTTGCCGACCGTCTGTCGCACGCCCCGCGCTGTGTCTGCGTCTGTGTCGATGGCGGTGTGCCTTTGCGTCTATGCAAACTGTTACATGGCGTAGCGCAGGATGTAGCCCGTGCTCGCTACCGACAGCGCCGTCAGCAGCAGCAGCGGCCACAGCGGGATCATCTCAAAGACAAACTGTCGCAGCGCCTGCCGCGACGACATGTCCGGGTCGAGCACGGGCGTGACCGTGAGCTCGCCGCCGGCAAACGTCAGCCGCGCGTAGTTCTTGCCCAGGAACGCGTCGCTGTGCACGGCCGTCCACTGCCCCGCTGTTGCCGGCAGGACATGGTACCAGAGCGCCACAAACAGGTAGATCTTGAGGCTGTCGACGACGGTCGAGCCGCGCGTCATGCCGCTCGTTGCGACCTGCGCCGGCGGCGCGTGAGTTACAGTCCAAGACCGGCGCAACGGGCCGCACGCACCTGGTGCAGGCAGACGCCGTCGCTCGCACGGCACAGCTCCGACTGCATAAACATGTGGATGTCGCCGCCGACGATCGTCACGCGCTCGCCAAAGGGCGAGAGCGTGTCGAGCAAGTGCTCGGTCTCGCGCACGTGTGACGAGTGGGTCAGCAGGCGCTCCTGCTCGACACGGTGCACGAGTTCGGCCGCCGCAGGCCCGCCGAAGATGAGCGGCACGCTCGAGAACACGACCACGCGCTCGATCGCCGGAATCTTGCGCCACGCTCGCAGCGTCGTCTGCAGCGCCCGCCCGCACCTCAGTGTCTCACTCGGGCTCAGGTGCGCGCGCGCTTGTCGCACCGTCAGATCGGTCCACTGCTGCGCGCCCAGCAGCGGGTACTCGTCCTCGTGCGCAAACGTGCGCTGCAGGCGCGTGTCAAGGAAGAAGAACGCGAGCGGCCCGACCCGCCGCGCAAAGTACGCCGGCGGCGCGGCCGTCGCGGCGTCGCCCACGTCGGCCGCGAGCGCCAGCTGGTACTCGTAGTACGCCTGGCGGCCCGCGTCCAGCAGCGCCGTAAGGCCCGGGCGGTACAGCTCGGCGTCGAGGTTGTTGGTGATGTCGTGGTCGTCGAGCAGCATCCAGTGCGCGCCGTGCCGCAGCACAGCCTGCATCTCGGGCGTGGCCCACGTCTCGACGTAGATCGCGCGCAGGCGCCCGAGCAGGTACGCCTTGGAGAGCGAGCTGTTGCGTGCCGCCTCGGCCGTCAGCTCATCGGCGTAGATCTGCGCGCCCTGGTGTCAGGCAGGCGCGCGCGGGGAAGGGTGCCAACGCGCGCCTGGTCGCCGAGGTGTACCATGCCGTCGCGCGCGCCCTCGTTCGCCACGAGCCGCCGCCAGTGCGTCAGGTCGCCGTCCTCGTTGTATCTGTTGCACGACACGGCGACGACGTGCAGCGGGCGCCGCTCGCCGGGCGCGCCGGGCGGGCCGAACGTGCGAAAGGTGGCGCGCGCAGGCTCGGCGAGCTGCGCGCCGCGGAACTCGACCGAGTACGCTGTCCACGGCGCGAGGCCGCCGATGCGCACGACCTGCGGCACGTCGGGCCGCACGACGAGCTGCTCGACCGCGACTACGCCGCCGTCGTCGCCGCCGCGCACGACCGCCTCAAGCGCCAGCGCCTCGCCCGTCGTGCTCTGGTACAGCACGCGCGCTCCGCGCTCGCCCACGTCGCCCACGACGAGCAGCAGCGGCAGCAGCGCCGGCCGCGGCGACGCGCAGGCCGCACGCGCGACAAGCAGCACAACAACGATGACACCGCGCCACATTGTCATTGTGCGGACCGCAGCAAGGCCATGGAGGGCCACGAGGCTGACGAAGCGGCCGGGCGCGCGGGCGACGCGGTGCCGCCGGCCGAGTACGTCGACGTGAACGAGGTCGAGGAGCTGATCGACGCGGACGGCACGGCGCCCGACGGTGCTGAGTACGACGATGAAGGCGACGACGACGGTGCGGGCTGCCTGTCGATCGTATCCGCGCGATCCTGACGCGCGCCGCAGGGATGGACGCGGACGGGCCGGCCGGCCAGGGCGACGGCGACGACGGCAAAGATGACGACGGCATGGGCGACGACACAGCGGGGCCCGCGGTGCCGGACGACTCGGTCGCGCGCTTCCACCGCCACACGGGTGCGCGTGACCACGACGTCTCCGCGCTCGCGCTCGAGCTTAGCTCAGCCCAACCCGCAGACTCGGTGTACGCGGTCGACATCAACCCGGCCGACGAGGACGTGGTCGTGACGGGCGGCGGTGACGACCGCGCGTACCTGTGGCGCATGTCGGACCCAGGCGCGTCGGTCGAACTCGCGGGGCACACCGACAGTGTCACGTCGGTCGCGTTCAGCGCGGACGGGCGCCTGGTGGCGACGGGCGGGATGGACGGTGCCGTCAGGGTGTGGGACGCGGCGACGGGGCAGCTGCAGGCGACGCTGGACGGGCCGGACGAGGTCAACGTGCGTGCGGCCGCGCGCGTGGTGGCGGCTCGGCTGACGGCATCGCGCGCGCAGTGGGTTGTGTGGCACCCTCGCGGCAACATCGTCCTCGCCGGCGCCAAGGACGGCTCAGCGTGGATGTGGGGCGCCAAGGGCTCGCTCATGAACGTGTTTGCGCGGCACAACGACGGCGTCAGCTGCGGCACGTTCTCGCCCGACGGTACGCGGCTCACCCGCAAGCACACACTCGGTGGCTTACGCGTGCGTGCGCAGGCAAGCTCGTCGTGACCGCGGCCGACGACGGCTCGATCATCGCGTGGGACCCAAAGACGGCCGCGCGCCTGTTCAAGTTGTCGAAGCGTACGTGCCCGCACTGCGAGCGCTTGCACGGCGTTCTGAGCGCGTCGTGCGGCGCAGAGGACGATGGGCGCTTCCACGAGGGCGCGGTGCACGCGCTGGCGGTCAACTACGACAACACGCTCGCGCTCACGGGCGGCGAGGACAACCGCGCAATCCTGTCGCACATCGGCACGGGCAAGGTGCGCGGTCTGCGGTGGTGGCCGGGGTCGCTGAAGGACACGCAGATCATCAGCATCCTGGACGCGCACACGGGCTCGGTCGAGACGGTTGGCTTTTCGCAGACGTGCGCCGTGTGCCGTAGCGCGTGGCTGCCGGTCTGACGCCCGGCGCAGGTTGCATTTGGCGGCGACGGGCGGGATGGACGGCAAGCTGTGCATCTGGGATCTGTCGACGCTGCGCCTGCGCCACACGCTGCAGCACGACGTGCGTTCGTCTGCCTGGCAAGTGGTGCGCCGTGCCGACGCCGACACAGGACGGCGTGGTCAAGCTCACGTGGCTCGCGACCGAGCCGATCGTCGCATCCATCTCGGCCGACAAGGCCGTGCGCGTGTGGGACGCGCGGAGCGGGCAGCTGCTGCGCAAGTTTACGGGGCACCAGGACGTGCTGCTCGACATGGCCCTGTCCAGGTGCGCCGTGCGGCTGGCGCCGCGCAGCCGACGCCGCGCGTGCTGACGCCCCGGCGTGCGCAACGCAGGAGCGGGACGCGCATCGTCGCCGTGGGCGACGACCCCGTGGCCCGTGTGTACCTGAACCAGTGACGAATCGCAGCAGCGGCAGCAGTAGGCACCGATCACTCGTCCGCGAGCGCGGCCAGCCGTGCCTGGGTTGCCTCGCCGTCGTCCTCGACCAGGTCGGGCTCCTTGCCCTTGCCGACCGGCACGCTCGGCGCGGCGCCCATGAGCCCTTTTGCGCGTGCGCACGACGCGCGTGAGCCCACCGGCTGATGCGCACGCGCGGCGCGCACCGTTCGTGACCTCGTACAGCACGCGGTCGACCTCGGCGTCGGTCTCCTCCTCGAGCTCGTCGTCGTCGGCGTTGATGGCGTCATCCATCATCTCCTCAATCACGCCGGCCTGCCGACGCGGGTCAAGCGCCGTCGCGAGTGCGCGGACGGCGGCGGCACGCGTGCCTTCATCATCTCGCGCTGCAGCTCCATCATGTCGCGCTGCAGCTCGGGCAGGCGCGCGAGGCGCGACATGAGCTTCATGATCTCGGTCGACTTCTTGATTGTGCCGGCGAGCTTGGCCATGGCCAGCTGGTTCTGCAGCTGCATCACGACCGAGTTGAGCGTCGCCTTGGCCGCGTACAGTCGGTCCACGCCCTTCTTGGACCGCGCGAGCTCGCGCGCGAGCGTCTGGCGGCGCGCGCCGCCCGGGGGTGAGGCCCCGCGGTGCGTCCCCACCGCGGCGGTCAGCACGCACCTTGCAGTTGGTCAGGTCGCCGCGCTTGGCCGCCTGCTTGATGGCCGTCTTGACCTTGACCTGCTCGGCCTGGATGTCGCGGATCTGCTTGTCGAGCCGGCGGTCCTCGCCGCGCAGCGTCTGCCGCCACTTCTTGATCTGCCGCCGCCCACGTCGACGTGATGCGCGCACGCGTACAGCCCCGTCGTCAGCGCACGCACGCACGTGCACGCACAGGCGCGCAGCCAGCACCGCCGGCGCGCCCACACCACGCCACGCACCGACTCTTCCGGCGTCACGCTCTTGCCAAACAGGCCCATGGCGACTCGTGGCGACTGCCGCCGCGTGTGGCAGGGAATCGGCTGTTGTTGTCACTGAACTGGCTTCGTGGGCGGCGCTCGTGTCGGCGCGCGGCCTGCTGTCGTCGACGGCGGCGCTGGCGCTGTCGAGCGACCCGTGGGCGGACGCGCCGACGGCGGCAGAGGCGGCACCCGCGGCGGCGGCAGAGGCAGAGGCGGCAGAGGCGGAGCCAGACGGATTCGCCCCGCCGCTCACAGCACTCCCCGCGCGCCCTGTGGACGCGGCGCAGCGCGCGCTCGTGGCGCACCGGCTCGAGAACTACTCGTGGCGGCTGTGGCACATGCGCCGCACACCGCCGCCGCCCGGTGCGCGCGACCGCTACGGCGCGGCGCAGGTCACGCGCCGCTTCCGGCAGTGGGCCGTGGACGAGCGGCGCGCGCGGCGGCGGCTGGCGTCGTCGTCGTCGTCGCTGGACCAGCCGCCGCCGCCGCAGCAGCAGCAGCAGCAGCAGCAGCAGGAGACGAAGGAGACGCTGAGCATCGTCGACGACCACTTTGCGCTCGACCGCGACAACCGCATCGCCCTCGCCTTCCGCGACTCGCTCGGCGCGGCTGCCGAGGTCGAGGCGCCGCACGAGAGCATCGACAGCGTGACCGCCACGCGCAGCGACAGCCAGGCCTCAGCCGAGACCGCCGCAAGCGACGCTGACCCGCCCGGCGCGCACGCCCACTCGCCGCTCCGCCGCGGCCTCGACAAGCTCGCGCTGTACACGTGGCGCCAGTTTGGGGCGTACGTCGGCGTCGGCTTTAGCGGCGCGCGCGCGGCACCGGCACCGGCACCGGCACCGGCAGGACTGGCCGTCGGCGCCAGCTCGTCCGAGCACGCCCTGCCGGCCGAGACGAGAAAGTCGGCCATCCTGCCCGCGGCGCGCAGCGCGAGTAAGACGACATCGAGCCTGAAGCGGTCCAACTCGATGGACGGGTCGCGCGACAGCGGGCGCGTGGGTGAGCAGACGAGCCTGTTCAGCAAGCCGACGTCGTTCGACGGGCGGTACCTGCAGCAGCTGCTGCAGTCGCCCGCGAGCCCGCTGCGGCGCCAGGTGCGTGAGTCGGCTCACATCAGGCGCCACACGCTCACTCGCCCGCACGCGCGTGCGCGTGCGCCAGACGTGGCTGCTGCTGGCCCGGCACGCCATGACCATGTACCGCTCGAAGCCCGTCTCGCTGGCGCAGTGCAGCGACGCGCTGCTCGTGGCGGCGTCGCACGTGCCGTCGATCTGGCGCGAGCAAATCGAGAAGGACGTGCCGCGGACGTGCCTGCACGCGTACTTTGGCGCGCCCGAGGGCCAGAAGCGCCTGCTCAACGTGCTCCTGGCGCACTCGGACTGGAACGCGGCCGTGGGCTATTGCCAGTCACTCTCGTACGTTGGCGCGGCGCTCGTCATGGGCATGGACCCGTGCGCGGTCGAGCGCTACGGGCCGATCGTGCCGATAGCGAGCGTGGAGGGCACAGGCGCGCCCGCGGGAGACGGCCTGGCCGAAGTGGACGACGCCGAGATCGTGCTCGTACTGCACGCGCTCGTGGACGTGTACCTGCCCGAGAACTACTACAGCGGGCGGCTGGACGGGCTGATTGCCGAGGTGTTTACGACCAGCGTGCTGATCGAGCGCCACCTGCCGCAGCTGCATGCGCACGTGCGCCGGCTGAGCGACCCGGCCTCGGACCCGATGTTGGTGCGCCATACTCGCTCGCTCGCTGCCGCTCACCTGACCTGCCGGGGCGCGCAGCCGACGGGCCTGGGCACGGGCCTGTCGATGCTTGACCCGCACCTTGTGCGCTGGCTGTCGACGCTGTTTGTCAACTCGCTGCCGACGCACTTTGTGCCGCGCGTGCTGGACGCGCTGCTATGCGACGGCATCGAGGTGCGCAGCGGCCTGCGCTCTGTGCCGAACGCGGCGCTCACGGCCGCGACAGCTCATCCATCGCATCGCGCTCGTCGCCCTGGCCGAGATGGAGCCGCAGCTGCTGCGCGCGACCGACTACTGGGACGCGTGCGAACTGCTCAAGGCCCAGACGGCGCTGCTGCACGAGGGTCAGCTCATCGACGACGCGGGCACGCTGCTCGATCGTGCCTACACCGTCGGCGGCGCGTTCCCCTGGCGCGCCTTCCACGACCTGCGCGCGCGCTGCCACCGCGACCACAACAGCACCAGCGCCAGCACCGCCTACGCCGCGGCCTCGGCCGCCCTCGCCGACACGGAGCAGGCGCGGGCCAAGGCGCGGATGGACCGCTTCTGGGCCGAGATGGCCATGCTCTAAACCTAACGTTGTTGTGTTCTGCTACGACTGCTGCCGCGCCAATCCTGTACTGCACACGAAAAGACAAAACCGCGTATTTCAGCTGCCGACGGCGCCGGCGGGGTGGCTCGCGAGCAGCGACGCATGCAGCTCGGTGTCGTCGCCGTCCTTGCTGTGCCGTGTCTTGGGCGGGCTGTCGGTCGGCGTGCCCGTGTCCATCGCGACGGACGACTCGTGCTGGAGCACGTTGGCCAGCACCTCGTTGGTCACGTCGGACCCGGGCCCGGTCGTCGCGGCCTGCTCCGACTCACAAAAGGCGAAAGCGCTGCCGCCGGCCATGGCTGCCAGCGGCTCGTCTGTGTTGCTGCTGCTCGACCGCAGGCTGCTCGGCACGCGCGGCAGCGACGACAGCATCGAGCCCGAGCCGAACCGCCGGTGTGAGTCGACCATGGCGTCGCGCGGCGTCGTAGGCCCCAGCCCGGCTTCGTGCAGCATCCCATCCGTCGACGCCGAGCGCGTCGCCAGGCCGCCGCTGCTGCCGAGCGGGGACGGCAGCGGCACCGTCGGCGCTGACCCGGCCGACATCGGCCCGCTCGCTGGCCCGCTCGGTGGCCCGGCCAACTTGAGCTGCGCCCCGCTCGCTCCGTTGACCGGCGTTGGCGCCAGCGCCGACGTGTCCGACACCGACCGGTTGTGGCCCTGGCGCACGCGCGGCGCCACGGCCGAGGGCGGCGTGCCGACGTTGGCGCGCATCTTGTTGAGCGGCGTCGCGCCGGCCGCGGCCGCGGGCGTCATGGGTGCGGCGGCGGGTGTCGACGTCGTGCTGTCGCCCGATGCGCGGCGCGGCGGCGTGGCGAGCAGAGTGGGTGGCGGCGAGGGGGCCTCGACCGAGCCGTGCGGCGCGGTGACGCCCTGCGAGCTGCCGCTGGACGAGCGCGAGAGGAACGCCTCGGCCGGCAGGCTGATGCTGCCGCTGGGCTTGGTGGGGATGCTCCGCGGCGAGCTGCCCGCGGTGCCGTCGAGCGCCTGCGCGCCCGTAAAGACCATGCCCGAGAACGACGGGGCGGACGAGTCGCGCGGCGAGACGACGGGCGAGGGTGCGTCGGCGTTGGTGACGAGGTTGGCCTGCGACTCGGTCTGGTTCTTGAGCGGCATGAACATGGTCGCGAGCGACGTCGCCTGGCCGTGCGTCGAGCGCGCCGAGCGCGTGCTGTCCTTGCCGCCCGTGCCGATCTTCTCGTACTCACCCGCGCCCGACACGCTCGATGACGAGCCCGACGCGCCCTTGGACCCGCCCGCGCCGGCGCCACTGCCGCCGACCTGCATGAGCTTGCGGCGCTTGTCCATGAGCGAGAAGATGGGCGGCGGGGCCATGTTGGTGCGGATGCACTTGACCCACTCGGTGCGCTCCTCGGGGCTGTCGGCCGCGAAGATGTACGTCGTGTGGTTGGCTACCGCGCGGCGTGTAAGCTCCGTCCTGACGAGCGGGTCCGCGTGCGCACGCACCGCGCGAGAGTGTGCCGCCGGCACGCTTGACGGCCTTGATCGTCGCCTTGGGGTTCTGGCGCCACACGTCAGCCGGCGTCAGCCGCCGCGCAGCGATAGACAGGGCGCGCACCCCCTCGCGGTTGGCGTCGTACAGCTCGAAGCAGTACTTGGGCGATGTGTCAAAGTCGAGCACGCCCGACAGGTCGACCTCGCGCACAGACAGGTCCTCGAGCGGGATGATGCCGCTCGGGTCCTTGTCCTGCACACGCGCAGCCCGCTTGAGGCAGCGCTCGGTACGCCGGGCCACGCGCGCACCTCCTGGTTCTTGAAGTAGTACAGGCAGTTGCCCGTCACGACGAAGAAGCGCCGATTCCACCCGCGCATGTTGGAGTCTGGCGCGGGCGCGTAAGTGCTTGCGTGCGCGGTGGGCGAGGGCGCGGACGCGACGCACTCAGCTTCCAGAGCGTGCCCTCGCGCTCCGGGTTGAAGAACGTGTACGACGTGTCCTCGTACGTCATGCCCTCGTCCATCTGCAGCTCCTTGCGCTTGAACGAGTCGTACAGGTGCTGCCGCGCTTCCGGTCAGCCGCCGCGATCGCGACACGCCTGCCGCCGCACCGAGAGCATCTCAAAGGGAAGGTCCTGGCCGCCGTTGATGCCGCGGTTGTTCTTGATGAAGGCCTCCTTGGTCATGCGGTTCTTGATGTTGGGGTTGTGCAGGTCCGTGTTGAGCATGATGAGCGAGAATGCGAGGATGTAGGCCGTGTCTGCGCGCGGCAGCGTCAGCGCCAGCGCCAGCACAGCGTGGGCGTGCGCACCCGTCGATGCAAAGACGCCCGGGTTGGCCGCGCAGTACGTCCGCGCAAACTTCTCCATCACCCGGTCGATCTTCTGCGCCTCGCCCGGCAGCCGGAAGCCCTCGAGCAGCTTCCTGCACAGGTCGTGAGTACGACAAGTGCGTCAGCGCGGGAGCGTGCCTCAGCGCCTGGTCAAACTCGAGGTTCGTGAAGCTCTGGCTGTCGACGAAGCACTGCAGCAGCTGCTCATAGAACGGCCCACTGGCGCCGCACTGGTCAGCGCACACGGCCGCGGCGATCGCCGCGCGCGGGCGCACGGGTTGCTGATGTAGTCGCCAATCTTGCTCCGGTCTAGGAACAGGCTCTCTCGTAGGAACGCGGCGACCTCGGCCGGCGTCGTGCCCACGAGCTCCTTGCTCTGCAGGAAGCGGATGCCCTGCGCACGCCGCGCCGTTCAGCACGGTCGCCCCACCATCGCGGCCGCCGCGCGCCTTCTCCGGGCTGACGTTGAACAAGCGCTTGCCGCGCGTCAGGTCGTCCGTCTCGGCCGTGCTGCCGCGCACGCTGCCCCTGGCCGTCCAGTCAGCGCGCCGTCAGCACAACAGAGGGGCGACCTGGCGCGGCCCAGCCCGCACGTACCCGCCGTCGTGCAGCACCACGGCCACGGGCGGCACGGCCGACGCCGCCAGCGCCGCAGACGTCGCCGTCGGCTGCTGCGGACGTGCGCGAGGCGAGAGCGGCGCGTGTGCGTGCGCGACGGCAGTGTGAGCGGCCGCGGGTGCCAACGCCACGCGCGCGCCGCCGGCACACGCCCGACGCACCTCGACGATCGGAATCTTCTCCTCGTCGTCGTCGTCGTCGTCGTCGTCGTCGTCGTGCGCCCCGCCGCGCCGGCGCACCCGAGCGCCGCAGCAGAAGCAGGCGAGCATGCCGGTCAAAGCTCGCACACAGTAACAGATTCGCATGTGCTATCCCAGCAGCGCGCGCGCCGCGTGTGCCGCCGCGCCGTCGTCGAGCTCGCGCTGGGTCATCGTGGCGGGTGGGGCGTAGTCGCGCGCGCGCCCGCGGTCTCGGTCGTAGTCGCGCCCGCGGTCGGCGTCGCGGTGGTAGTCTGCGCGCGCGTATGAGTTGCCCGCTCACAAGCACGTGCAAACCCTGCGCACCCATCGGGCGGCCGCGGTCGCGGTCGTCGTAGCGGTCGCGCCCGTACCGCGGCGGCCCGGCGTCGTAGCGGCCGCCACCGCCGCCGCCGCGAGCGCGGGCGTGCGCGCCGGGCGAGTAGGAGCGCGCGTCCTCGGGCGTCTTGGACAGAGCGCGGCCGCGCGGGTCCGGGTTGAGGCGGAGCATCTCGCGCTGCGCCCTGCGGCGAGGGGGTGAGCGGCGGATGCACCATGCGCGTGCGCAAGCGCGGACGCACTGGTACAGGTCACGCTTGAGGCCCTTGGAGACGTTTTTGAGGTGCATAAAGTTGCAGAAGCCGCCGCGCGTGCACTCGTTCATCTCAAACTGGCGGCAGCACGCCTCGCGAAAGTCGGTCACGGGCGAGAGCTCGGCGCTGATGGTGCGGCCTGGCGGCGGGCAGACGTCTTGGTCAGCAAAGGCAGGCGCGGCAAAGAAAACAGCGCGCGCGCACCGTTGTAGAAGCGGTTGTTGACGCCGTCGACGCACTTCTGCGCGTCCTCCTCGTAGCGGAAGCGCACGTAGACGTTGCCGATGAGGTGGTCGCCGACGTTGTCGCAGACGTGCAGCTCCTCGACCTCGCCGTAGCGCACGGCGAGCTCGGTGAACACGTCCTCGTAAAAGTCGTCAAAGTGCTGCTGGATTTGCGCCTCGTTGAGCGTGTTGTCGGGCATGTGCGCCGGGTTCTGGTACAGGTTGTGCAGGAGCACGGTCTGGCTGAAGAGGGGCCGGTTGTGCTGGCGCGAGCAGCGGTCGCCGTGGCGGCACGCGCCGATCTTGTAGTAGAAGGAGCAGTTGACCTTGTCCTGCGCGGTGCACGAGCGCGCGCGGGCACGGGTCAGCAGCGGGGGGGGGGGGGGGGGGGGGGGGGGGTTGCGCGCGGGCGCACCTTCTCCGAGCCAAAGATCGACGAGAGGTGTTGGACGGCCGACATCTCCACGGTGGAAAGTGCCGCGTGCCAGCCACGCGACTGCTAGTTACCCGGGTGAGCGCCGCGTCAGCACACAGAGAGCGAGCGACCATGGCCCCGTTCGCGTTCCTCGACGCGCCGCGGCGCGCGGAGGCCCTCGTCGCGGCCGACGACGACCTGCTCGCGGGGGCGCTGCCGCTGGCGCACCGCGGCGTGCACGCGCTCGAGCTGCCGCCGGGCATGAACGTGCGCCGCCACCTCTCTGTTGCTGCCTTTCTCTGACTGCGCGCACCATCAGCCCGTCGACTTCCTCGCGCCGTACACGAGCGAGACGTCGGCGTCGCCCGTCAAGATCCGCTTCGAGCACGGCACGACCACGCTTGCGTTCAAGTTCGCCCACGGCGTCATCGTCGCCGTCGACTCGCGCGCGACCGGCGGCTCGTACATTGGTGCGCGCGCGCACACGCTTCGGCGGCCGCCGCTGAGCCCCGCGAGACGCGCGCGCGCGCAGCCTCACAGGACGTGAAGAAGGTGATCGAGATCAACCCGTACCTGCTCGGGACCATGGCCGGCGGCGCGGCCGACTGCTCCTTCTGGGAGCGCGAGCTGGGCCGGCGGTGCCGGTGCGCCCCGCCCGCCGCACGCCCTGCCCAGCCACCGGCCACCGGCCACCGGCCAATGCGCGCGCACGTGCGCACCGCAGCCTGTACGAGTTGCAGAACAAGGAGCGCATCTCGGTCGCGGCCGCGTCCAAGGTGCTTGCCAACATGGTCTACGGCTACAAGGGCATGGTGCGCGCCCTCGCCCTCGCGCCCCTTGCTTCGTGCTTGCTGACGGGCGTGCACGCCAGGGCCTGTCGATGGGCACGATGATCACGGGCTGGGACAAGACCGGCCCGGCGCTGTTCTACGTCGACTCGGACGGCCAGCGGCTCAAGGGCGACCTGTTCTCGGTCGGCTCGGGCTCGACATACGGTGCGTTGCGTCGCGTGCGCACGCGACGCACGCCCCTCACGCGCTCGCCCGGCCCCCGCAAGCCTACGGTGTGCTCGACAACGAGCTCAAGTGGGACATGACGCCGCAGCAGGCCGCCGAGCTCGGTCGCCGCGCCATCTACCACGCGACGCACCGCGACTCGTTCTCGGGCGGCATCGTGCACGTGTACCACGTCACAAAGGACGGCTGGGTCAAGATCTCGGCCGACGACTGCACCGACCTGCACTACGGCTACCAGGCGCAGAAGCGCTGAGCGAGAGCGCGCGACAGAGAGAGAGTGCTGTGTTCATTTTTCCGTGCTGGGCCGATGAGCACCAACGTTGCCGCGCGACTGGAGGGTGCCGTGCTCGCTGCACGCGCAGCGCACCCACCGCGAGTGACGCCCGGGCGCCCGCAGAGCTCGAGCGGCGCGATGCCGAGGCGACGGCCGCGCTGACGGCGCTCGCCCAGCTCGTCGCCCGCGTGCCTGTATCTGCTACGTCGGCGGGGGTCGTCGGCGCGTGGCGGCCCAGCCAGGGCCCGATCCTGCCGGACGACGCGCACGAGCAGCTGCTGGAGCGGCTGGCGCGGTGCAGTGGGCCGGGGCCGCGGCTCGAGGTCGTGCGCACGGTGCTCGCGGGGCCGATCGTATCGTGCGCGCAGCTCGGTGCGGCGTGCGGCGCGGGGTGCGTGCGCACAGCTGACCCACGCCGGCCAGGGCGCATCCTCGACCAGCTGCCGTACCTGGCCGAGAAGGAAACGGCCGTGACGCTGCTGGCGCGGCACGTGGCCGACCCGCCCAACGTGCACGTCCTGCGGCCTCACGTCGTGGTGCGTCGCGGGCGCGTGTATGGAGACGCGCACCGACACGCGCGTGCGCGCAGGTGCACCTGTCGGAGGGGTGGCAGCACATCCTCAACATCCTCCTGACGCAGTGGGGCGTGCGGGCGTGATTGTTGTGCCGTGTTCATACAGTGAGTGCGCTGCGCTGCTCGGCGTCTGGGCTGCTCTCGGCGCTCGCGGGTCGCCCGGGCGCAGTGCTGCGCCGGTCGTGGCGGTCGTCGCCGTCGTCGAGCTCGGCCGTCGTGCGGCGGAACGCAGCCGCGAGCGTGTCGGGCGTGAGCACGTCAAGCGTGTAGCGCCCCAGCCGCCCCTCGCGGTAGCTCTGCCGCCATTGCGCTCAGCACAACGAACACGCAGCCGCCGCAGGGCGCACCGTCAGAAAGTGCCGCGCCGCCAGGTCCAGGTCCGGCTCGCCCTGGCGCAGCACGGCCCCGACGCGCCGGCTGAGCGCCGTGAGCACGACCGTGATGTCGTCGCTCGGCTCGCGCAGACCGCACGGCGCCAGGTACGCCGTCGAGCCGATGCGGTTGAGCGTGTACAGGAGAAAGTCGGCCAGGACGAGCTCGCCCACGAGGTGGTCCTTGATCGCGGCTGCCGCGCGGCGCCGTCAGGCCCAAAGCGCGCGAGAACAGACACGCGCACCGATCAGCCCGAGCTTGAGCCCGCTCGTCTGGTCGGGCACGTGTGGCACAAAGACGCCTGGCAGACCGTGAGCACGCGAGCAAGAGAGCGTTCAGCAGCGCCCCGCGCACCAGGTGTGTCGATCATGTACGTCGGCGGGCTGTCGAGCACCTTGATCCGCCCCATCACCGTCCGCGTCACGCCTGGCAGGCTCCCGACCGCCGCGGCCTTGCCTGTGCAGCACACGCCTCAGCGGCGCCCCCGCAGACTCACGCGCGTGCCGCACCCTTGCGCGTGCCGAGCCGGCGCAGCGCGTTGATCAGCGACGACTTGCCCACGTTTGGGATGCCCACGACCATCATCGTGACCTCGGGCCGGTACACGAGCGGGCCGGCCTTGTGCCGCCCGACGTCTGCGCCCGCCCGCGCCTCAGGCCGATGCGCACGCGGCTGTGCATCGCACTGTGCGCAAGCCGGACGATCTCGTGCAGGTTGCGGTTCTCGAGCGCGTTGGTGAACAGCGGCGGCGGCAGGGCCGTGTGCTGCTCAAAGGCCCTGGCGATGACCTGGCGTGTCTCAGCCCGCGCGGTGCATCGACGCGCCGGCGGCGCCGCACCGCCTGCATGTTGCTGTTGGCCAGGTCGGCCTTGTTGTAGACGACGATGCGGTCGTGGTTTGCGGCGAGGCGCTCGACGTGCGGGTTGACGGACGTGAGCGGGAGGCGCGCATCGCGGACCTCGACGACGACGTCGACGCGACGCAGCGCCTCGCGCATCAGGCGCAGGCCTCGCGCCATGTGCCCGGGGAACCAGTGCACGTTGCCGGCGAAGGCGAACGCGTCGCGCATGCGATCACTTTGTCAATAATTATCAGTCTATCTGCGGTGTACACACGCCGCGCCGTTCGACCGCCGCCTCCCTTCCGCAGCCGCGCGGCCCCGCTGACGTGACGCGCGCCCCCCCCCCCCCCAGCAGCAGCACCGCGCGTCCGCGGCGAGCCGACCACACAGCGAATGGGGCAGCTGCCCAGCCGCCTGCGCGCCGGTGCGGCCGCCGCGCGCGGTTGGCCGCGTGACCACCGTGCTCACGGCAGCAGCCACAGGCGCGCCACGCCAAGCCGACCTCGAGGCCGCCACGGCCGCGGCGCAGGCTGCCGAGGCCGAGCGCGGGCTGTACTTTGGGCCGCACTTTGTGATGGGCGGGCAGGAGTACACGGCCGCGCCCGACGCGTTCCTCTTTGGCGGGCTCACGAGCGACTTCTCGCCCATGACGGCGTTCGGCCTGAGCCGGATGGTGCGGCCCGCCGCGACGCGCACGTGACGGGCACGTGGAGGGGTGACGCGCGGTGCGCGCAGGGCCACCCCACGCCCGAGGTGCAGACGACGACGACCGTGCGCTCGTTCGTCCACCTCAAGCGCAACACGTTCAAGCTGGCCGCCGTCGAGGGGTGCGGCGCCGGCCGCGCGCTCTGTCGCCATCGGGGCTCATTGGGGGCCGTGCATCGCCCGCAGCACGAGCCCCATGCGCTACACCGTCAGCTTCGCGTTCGACGCCGACACGCCGTGCACCGTGCAGCTCTTCGTCGCGTGCACCGAGTCGATCAACGCCAAGCACAACGTCGTGTGCGTCACATTCGCGACCGGGGCTCGCGCATCGGCCGGCTCAACCCCGCTCCCCCACGCGCGCGCGCACCGCAGGTACACGGCCGCGCGCCCCGAGGGGCACCTGCCCGTCTTCTCGTTCCCGAAGGGCCTTGGGCAGACGTTTGCGCTGCCGCCCGAGCACGCGCTCGACCTGTCGCTGTACACGGCCGAGGAGCTGCAGGTGCGTTGGCATGCCCCGCTGAGCACGCCCTGGGCAGCGCTGAGCGGGGCGACGTGCGCAGGTCGACCACGAGAGCCACATCAAGGGCGTGTACCCGCTCGTGATCCTGCTCAGCTCGATCCCGCCCGACGTGCACGCGGCGCAGGGCCTGCAGCACGGTGTGTGATGCGCCCGCCCTTTTCCCCTCATCCGCTTCCGTACTCCCGCACTCCGCCGCGCGCGCGGTCTGCTCACCCTGCCAGCCGGCCGCATCCACAAAGACACTCAAGCGGTCACCGAAATGCGCAACGCGTACCCGCCAGGGATGCTCGCATCGTCGATCGACGAGATCCAGACGGAGAGCACGCTGCTCACGTTCAACGCACCCGGCGAGTCGGGCCACGCCGACGCCAAGGTGCGCGGCGCCCCCCGTCGCTCACCGCACGCACGCGGCTGACCGTCGAGGACATCGCAAGGTGCTTAAGCAGAAGGTCGTCGCGCACGGCGTGTCGTTCCTGCTGCAGGAGATTTTTGGCATCGAGCAAACAACGGACGGTGGCGACGACAGGTGCGTGCGCGCCCGATGTCGTGCGCGCGGTGGAGGGGCTCACGCCAAGCAGCGGCGACACGACACGCGAGTGCGTCGTGTGCATGTCGGACCCGAAGGACACGGTCGTGCTGCCGTGCCGGCACCTGTGCCTGTGCTCGCAGTGCGCCGAGCAGCTCCGCTTCCAGTCCAACAAGTGCCCGATCTGCCGCCAGCGTGCGTGTACGCTCGTACAGCAGGCCGTGCCGCCGACCGCGCGCCTCGGCAGCCTTCCACGCGCTGCTGCAGATCAAAATCGGGCCAGACAAGCCGCAGGCCGAGCCCGCGGCCAATCCGCCCACGACGACGGTCGCGAACGATGCCGACGTCGAGGAGCCCGCGGGCTCCGTCGCGGCGGACGAGATCGACCTGGACGACGGCGCACACGTCGCGCCCGGCGTCCCGAGCACGCAGACAACGTCGCTCTGGCAGCGTGCGTCCTCCCTCGCCCTGCCAGCCACGTGACCCGCTGCTCACGCACCCCCCGGCCCGCGCAGAGGCTGCGCAGACTGGCGAGGCGCCGCTGGCCGACATCACGTCCGGCGCCATGGCGACCGCTGGCACGGCAACGAACGCCTACACCCCACGCACATCCTTCTCGCCCATGCCCAGCAGGGTGCGCGTCCGCGCGCGCACCATGCTCGCAACCGTGCTCACGCGCGGCTGTGGCGCCAGTCATCCGTCCCGCGCGAGCGAGACGAAAGCCAGGCAGACGAGACGTACGTGTCGCTGGCGGACGGGCCGGCGGCAAGCCGCGTCGCGCGACGCGAGGCGTCTGACGACGACGCTTACTCGACGGACGACGTGACGTCGTCGGGCGACGACCTGGCCTCGTCGGGCGACGAGCTGGCATCGGGCGACGAGGGTGTGGCCGGGACAGCAGCGGCGGACCCGCTCGGCGCATCGCAGCTGGACGCGCCGCCTCGCAAGACCAAGAAAAAGTCCGACAAGCCGGTGCGCGCGCTATGGCGCCTGCAAGTAGCCGCGAGCTGACTTGGCCGGCCGCCAGCGCAAGCCGACCAAGGGCAAGGCCAAGGCCAAGGCCGTGGACGGCATTGCGCCGTCGTCGAGCGTCGAAAACTCGCCCGCGGCCGTGCCCAAGCGCACACGGCGGGCCGCCGCGGCACCGGGCAGCGCCGACGCCTCGCCCGTGCTCGTGTGTGCGAACCGTGCGCGCATGCGCGCCGCTCACACGCCCGCCGTCGCCGCAGAAGCCCAAGGCCAAGAAGGGCACAAAGAAGGCCAAGGCGGCCGCGGCCACCAGCCCGGGCGCGGAGGACGCGGGCGAGCCTCCCGCGCCCGCCGCCGCATGAGAGGTGCTGCTGTTGTAACTTGTCGTATGTCACTGCTGCGAACGAATCTTCGCCTCTCTCTCAGTCGTCCAGGGACGAGCCCGAGTACTGCCGCACGAGCAGCGGCGACGTCTCGCTCGCGGGCGCGCTCGAGGCGCGGGCGCCCCGCGCGGCCTTGGTCGGCGACGCCTGCGGGCGTGGGATCGATGTCGACGACTGCAGCTGCTCGAGGCGCCGGCGCAGCTGCTTGAAGGTGGGTCTGCGCGGGGGCGGCGGTGAGGCACGCGGGCGGGTGGGGCGGGCCGCACGTGCACGCCGCGCACCGCAGGTCTGGGTCGGTTTGCCAGCAGTCCATCATGATCATCGTGTC
The DNA here is from genome assembly GCA_943704415.1 of Parvularia atlantis. Taxonomy (NCBI): domain Eukaryota; order Rotosphaerida; genus Parvularia; species Parvularia atlantis. The sequence goes on along the minus strand of CALSCO010001386.1, from coordinate 16,656 downwards.
GTCCGAGGGCGTGTTGGGCACGCGCGAGAGCACCTCGCCGCCGAGGATGCGCTCCCGCACGTCGCTCGGCTGCGCCGTGCCAAACGGCACCAGCCCGTCCGTCAGCAGCTCCCAGTACAGCACGCCGAAGGACCACGCGTCCGACGCCGACACGTGCTTGGCCGGGTCCTGCAGCGACTCGGGGGCGGTCCAGGACACGTCGGCGCTCGTGGGCTGGTCGCCGAGCGAGACGTTGATGATCTTGGGCACGATCGGCGCAGAGGGCGTGGGCGGGCGCACGGCGAGTACGTTGCGCGCAGCGACGTGCCGGTGCAGCAGCCCGCTCCCGTGCAGGCACGCGATGCCGTCGGCGATCTGCGCGGCCACCTGCCGCTTGAGCGTGAGTGTGAGCGCCTGGCCGCGGCGCGCGCGCTGGCGGATGTAATCGAGCAAGGTGTCGGCCTCGATCGGCTGCGTGCGCACCAGCGCGCGAGTGAGACACGGCCTGCGCACTGAAGCGCACGACGCCACCTCCTGCAGAAAGTACAGCCGCTTGTCCTCGGGCCCGAGCGCGACGCCGTAGAGCGCGAGCAGGTTCGCGTGGGCGAGCGTGCGCAGGACGGCGGCCTCGGTCAGGATGGTCTTGTGCGCCTCGCGCGGGGCTGCGCGCGCCTGCACGGCGACGCTCATGCCGCGGAACGTGCCCTTGAGCGTATCGGCGTTGGTGCGCTCGGTCAGGCGCATCTCGCCAAAGAGCAGGAGCGCTTCGGACTCAATCGGCGAGAGCGCCGTGTCGCGCGCGGCCTGGTCGACCTTGCGCTTGGCGGCAAGGGCCGCGCGCATGATCACCTGCACGTCAGCGTTGGACGCGAGGTCCATCGGCGTCGTGCCCGCGGTCGAGCGCGTCTCAGCCGACGCGCCGCTGAAGATGAGCATTTTGGCAATCTCGCCAAAGCCAAACTTGGCGGCGTAGTGCAGCGGGGTCATGCCGCCGACAAAGGTGATCGACGGGTTCGCGCGCATCTCGAGCAGGGCCACGACCACGTCAAGGTGCCCGAGCACGGTCGCGACGATGAGCGGCGGCGGCATGCGCTGCGGATACTGGTCGGGCGTGCTGTTGAGGGCGCTGATCGGCGCAAGGATGTTGACGACGCCGGCCGTGATGAGCGCCTGCAGCGCGATGCGCCACGGCACGGGCTCCTGCGCACGCGCGCGCGCGCGTGCGCAGCGTGAGCGGCAGGCAGTCACGCAGCCAGGCCAGACCGCACGCACAAGGTCGGCAAAGCTGATGTCGCAGCCCGTGTTGAGCACGGAGATGTTGGCGTCGGTCAGGCGCGCAGTGACGATGACGCGCAGCAGGTCGGCCCGGTTGAGCGCGGCCGAGAGGAAGAGGATGCGGCCGGACGTACGCTTGCCGACGCGTGTGCCGCGCGAGCTCCACGTGTCGAGGAACTGGTGGCCCTGCGGCGACAGCCACGCCCAGAGCAGCGTGGGCAGGACGACGCGGAGCGGCTCGTGCAGGGCCTCCTGGGTGGTGCGGTCGACGGCGAGGCGGACGTCGGGCGGGAGGATGCCGACGATCTCGAACGCGGCGTTCTTGTTGATGTCGGCCACGAGCGCCGCGACGTCGTCCGGTGGCGTGTCCTCGGACGCGGTGCGGGCGATGCGCACAAAGAGCGGGTGGATCGCCTGCTGGCTCGTATAGACGTAGAGCGGCCAGGCAATGCTCACGACGAGGTAGCTCACGAGAATGCCCGTGATCGCAAGGGCCATCGCCGTTGTCGCGTCGTCCGTGCGCGGCGCGGTGCACTTGCCCTCCTCGGCCGGCGCCGTGGTGCAGTTGAGCCCGCCCGAGAGGTAGCAGCACTGCAGCACGCCCGTCTCGCTCGTGCACGACTGCTGCCCGAGCACGACCTGGGCGCAGCAGCCCTGGTACCCGCCCCCGGGGAACTTGCACCCGTCGAACAGGTACACGATGAGCGCGCCGGCGGCGACGACGAGCACGAGCAGCGCCGCGCCGAGCGAGACGCGGTACACAAGCAGCCGGCGCTGCTCGCGCGCGAGCGCTGCGTCCCACCAGCGCATCGTCGCCGTGGGCCGATCGGCTGTGCGCGCGCGGTCGGTCACGCGCACGGCGGGCGGCGCACGGCAGCGCGCAGGACGCACGCACAAGAATGTGGCTGTCTACGCGCAAGTTCACATGCGTGACGTGCCGCCCGCACTGAGGGCGCATCCGCGGCTGCGCGTGGCCGGCGCCGCGCCGGACGAGGCCGATGCGGCGCGCGGCTGGTACGTTGCGAGCCGCGTGGACCTATCCGAGGGCGCGGTCGTGATGCGCACGCGCTGGCTTGCGTTCGGCGTTGGCGACAAGTACAAGGCGCGTTGCAAGCCCATCGCTCGTGCAGGCCGATTGACGTGCGTGCGTGCGCGCGTGGGAGCAGCGCCTCGTGTGCCACGAGTGCCTCGCGTCCGGGCCGCGCAAATGGACGATCACGTGCGAGGCGTGCCGCGGCCAGATCTTCTTGTGCTCGCTCGCGTGCCTCGAGCAGTGCACGCGCCCCGACGGCCCGCACCGCGCGGGCGGCGAGTGCCGCGCGCTGCAGCGGCTCGCGGGCGTGCAGCGCGCGGCCTTCAAGGCGACGAAGCGATCGGTGCACCGCGAGTTTCGCGAGACCTGGGACCAGGTCCGTCTCTGCATCATGCTCGCGGCGGAGCGAGCGTGGAAGGCACACGCACCAGTGCCACCCGAGCCCGAGGGGGACGACGCGGTGCTGCTGAGCAGCTTCGTCGACGTGGCGAGCATGATGGACCGCCGCGACCTGCTCACGCCCGGGCAGCTCGAGACGGTCGCCTACGTCGTGCGCACGGCGCTTGCGTGCTTCCACCCCAAGGGCGCGTCGCACGATCGGCGGCAGCTGCTCACTGTGCCGGCGCGCGAGCACGCGGATGCGCCGCTGAGCGAGGACGCGCTGCGCGAGGCGTTCCTGCGCGTGCGCTGCAACAGCTTCAATGTACTCGACGAGGACTGGGACCCGGTCGGCGTCGCCATGTTCCCGCTCGCGTCCTTCTTCAACCACAGCTGCCGCGCCAACTGCCGCTTTCTCTACGCGGACGGGCACGCGATGGTCGTGACGACGGCGCCCGTGCGCGCGGGCGACGAGCTTTCGCTGTGCTACTCGGCCGAGGACGCGTGCCGTGAGCTGCGCCAGGCGTTCCTGCGCGAGCACTACTACTTCACGTGTGCGTGCGAGCTGTGCTGTGAGCAGACAGAGGGCGCAAATGGGTGACATGACATACAACGTTCACAGCGCCTTGGTTATGCGCACGGCCTGGCGTGTCTGCTTGTGCAGCGCCGCGTCGGCCTGGTCGACCTGGCGCTCGATGCGGTCCAGCAGCTCGTCGTTGCTCACGAGCGTTGTGTTGAGCGCCGTCGCCAGCTGGCCTAGCCGTGACACCTGTGCCGACACCTCGTCCAGGAACGCGTCCGTGCCGGGCAGCTGCTCGGTCGCGCGCAGCTGCGCCTGCATGCCGCCACTGCCCGTGCTCTCGCTCGCGGCCGACGCGGGGCGCGCGGGTCCATCCACGCGCAGCCACGTCACGGCCACGGGTCGCACGACCGCCTCGTCCACCTCAGCGGCGGCCGCACCCCACGCCTTGTGCGCCGACGTCTTTGACAGCTGCGCGCCCGCGCTGCCGGCGTCCGGCAGCCAGCGGTGCACGTGCGCGGCCAGCACCGACAGCCGCGCGCTCAGCAGCTCGTGCGTTACGCCGCCGCGATCGCGGATGACGAGGCGGCAGCGGTCGAGGTCGCACGCGACTGACGCGACGCTGGCCAGCGGCACTGTCTCGTTCTTCTGCCGCTCCTCGTCGTGCAGCCGCACGCCGCCGTTGCCGCAGCGGAGCGTGCAGGCGCGGTCTGTGCGGCGTGTGAGCGCGAACGGGCACGCGGCCGCACGCACAGTGGCCGGCTTCGTCGATGCGCAGGGCCGCGTACTCGCCGCGCTTCTGTGCAGGCACGCCGCGGTCAGCCGGCGGCGCAGTGTGCACAACGCGCGACGCGCCTCGGCCGCATACATTGCCCACCCGGGCGGGTCGCGCGGGCCGGGCGTCTTGGTCACGGCCGGCGCGGCGGTCGCAGCAGACGCTGCACCCTTGCTCGACGGCGCCGCGCTCGCCGTGGTCATCGGCACGTACCACCACGACGACATGCTGTCGAGCAGGCGCTGCGTCACGCCCAGGTTGTGGTTGACCTCGACCGTGCCGCTGTAGATGCGCTCGAGCTGCTCTGCAGGCGGACGTGAGCGATCCACTGCCGCGCACCGGGGCACATCGCGCACCCGTCTGCCGCGCAAGCTCGCGTGCCGCGTCCGCGCCGGCCGCGGCCGCCTCGTCCAGGCGCCGCTGCGGCGTCGATCGCGCGTCAGCTCGCGAGCCGATCACGCGAGTGACGAGGCGCACGAGCGCGTTGGCCATCTCGGGCGCGAGCACCGCTCCGCTGAGCCGGGGCGCGGCGTGCATCCCGGCCTCGTGTCCCGTCTTGAGCGCGTTGACGGTGGCCCACCATCTGCAACGGGGCCGGTCAGCACACGCGCGTTCGGCAGCGCGCGCACCCGTGCCAGAAGTGGCTGAGGACGAGGAACGCGTCGTGTTGGTGCGGCAGGCCCGCGATGTGCTCCACGCGCCCGTTGCCGAGCGTGAGCGTAACCGCGTCCGGCACGACCCAGTACGACGCGTCCTTGGCCACGCGCACGACGTCGCGGAAGCTGACAGTCTGCCGTGCCACGTCACGCACATCGCGCCCGCCCCGTCTGCGCGCACACCCGCCGCTTCCCGTCCGCGCTCAGCTCGACGCCGCGCGCCGTCACCTCGACCGTCGTCGTGCGCCACGCGCCGCCCCCGCCGGGCGCATCGATCCAGCTCGTTGCTTGCACACGATACATCAAGGACGAGCTGCAAGTCTAATCTGCAACATCACGTCTCATTGCGCGCCGTCTTGCGTGGCGGCGACCCGGCCGCGTCCGCCTCGCCCGGCTTGTGCGGCGAGCCCGGCAGCCCGTGCAGGCTGTTGAGCACGCCGAGCGATGTGAACACCGACAGCTTGCGCTTGACGCTCGCCAGCGCCTGCGCCTTGTGGTCTCGCGCGGGTGCGGCTGCTGCGGCTGGTGCTGTATGCGGCAGAGCCTCTGGCTGCGCGACGGTCGTGGCGGCGGGCTCGTACGTCCCGGCGTAATCTGCGGCGAGGTAAGTGAGACCGCCGTGCGTAGCAGCCCGCAGCAGCCCGCGTCACGCACCGTCGCCCCAGATCAGCCGGCGCTCCTCGGTCAGCGTCTCGTGCCGGTATGCGATGCGGATGTCGGGCACGTTGGTGCGGTTCATGTCTGCATGCGCGCGCATGCATCAAGTGGCTGCAGCGTGTGCACATGAGCGCCAGCACCGTTGCCCTCAACGCCGGGCCGGTCGCAGCGGTCGCCGATCCAGTACTGCGCACGTGGTCAGACTGGTCTCGCCCACCAAGTGCTGCGCACTCGCTTGAGGCTCAGCTCAAATCCCGACTGCAGCACGCTGTTGCGCGCGAGCTCGCACATGTCGGCCGCCGTGAGCCGCCAGATCTGCGCCATGGGTGAGACCGCGCGCCCCCGCAATGTCGCCGTGCACCTGCGCCGCGCACGAGTACTCCTCCATCAGGGGCTCGCGCGTGAAGTGCAGCAGGAGCGGGTCGTCCGTCGACAGCGAGACGTTGAGGCCGCGGCTGAAGAACTCGGGGAAGGGGTTGCGGTCGTAGTGCAGAAAGAGCGCGTTGTTGGACAGGGGCGACATGGCCACGCCGACCTGCTCGAGGTAGTACCTGGGTTGCGGCACGCTCAGCCGCGGCCGATGCGATGCGCGACGGTCGCGGCGGCGCACATGTACTGCAGCGCCGGCACCTTGCGCAGCAGGATGCCGTGCGAAATGCCGTACGACAGCAGGAAGCACACGGCCAGGTTTTCGTTGGCCTCGTTGCCGGCCTCGCCCGCGTGCGGTCGCAGCACAAACGTGTCTGTGCGTGCGTCGCGGCCGGGTGAGCGTGAGGCCGCCGCAACCACTGCGACGCACTCATGCCGCGCTCCTTGCGCAGCCGGTTGAGCGAGGCTACGTTGGCCCACATGTGGTAGATGTAGTACGAGTACGGCGGGTCGGACGGCAGGTCCCAATTCTCGGGCGTCGGGTAGCTACGCGCACGTGAGCCATCGCGGGGCTGAATGCGCGCGAGCACGCACATCTTGTGGATGCGCTTGCTAAACCTGCTTTCGTCGTCCACCGAGTCGAAGCCGATGACCTGCTGCAGCATGCGGTGTAGGCTCGGGTGCGCCTCCGGGTTGATCGTCGCCTCAAACAGGCGCTGGAACAGGTCTGCGGCCGGCTCAGCGAGCGCTCACACGCTGCGTACGCCCACGCACTGCGCAGAAAGTCGGCAAACGTGCGCACGAGGCCCGTGCTTTTGTACACGCTGTACAGTCGCGGCACCTGGATCAGCCAGCGCACGTTGGGCGAGAAGACGCGGTTGGCGCAGAACCAGCTGGCCAGCTTGTCCCACTCAGACACAGACCTGCGCGCCCCGCGTCAGGACGCGCGGTCCGCGTCGCACGGCGGCCGCCCACGCACTTTCCGTAGATCGACACGCGGTACTCGGCCATCTGGTACTTGGACTCCTCCATGTCAGCCATGACCTCTGGCGTCGCGCGGGGGCGGTGAGGTTAGCTTGTGTGCGCTTCGGCCCGGCCTCGCCGCGCGCCCCACCCATCGTCAGCTCGGCCAGGTACCGCCCGCCGATGAAGTTGTCGGTCTTGAGGAAGATCTCGCGCAGACGCGACTCGCCCACCGGGTTGTACTTGAGGCTGTGCGGCGCGGCGCGGCTCAGCATACGTCGCGCTGTGCCCACGACGCCAGCGACGCGCACTTGAACTTGTCGAAGCGGTGGAATGCGTCGCTGTGCGCCTGCGTGCGTCGTGAGCCGGCCGCATAGCGGCCGCGTAGCAGGGACGCACGTGCATGTCGAGCGTGTCGATGCTGAGGTCGTACGCGGTCAGCTTGAGCGACTGAAACACCTGCTCGAGCGTCAGATGCTGGTTGTCGCGGAAGATGACGACGTCCTGAGGGGACCGGGCACGTGAGCGCACTGGCGGCGCGGTGCTATGCGGCGCGTACGTTCGGGTTGCGCTTGAGCTTGCACTTGATGAACCGCAGCAGGTGCTTCTGGTTCATGCACGCGCTGTGGTGCACGTGCGTGTCGACCTTGCGCACGTTGTAAAAGTCGCGGTGAGGCACGAGCTGAGCGGGGTCCGGGCTGAGCGTGCGGGCCCACCGTGCAGGCGCCGAACCTTGCACGCCGCGCGCTCGGCCAGCTCATTCAGCTGCACGTAGAGGCTGGCGTGCGGCGGTGAGGCTGACGGCGCGACGGGGCGTGTGCGCGCACCTGAACTTTGACTCGAGCAGCTTGAGCCGCTTGAACGCGAACGACTTGGTCGGCCCGTCCGACGCGACCGACAGCAGCACGTTGAGGTCGCGGTAGAACTGGCCGACGTTGGGGATGTCGTACTCTGCCGATCTGTCTGCACGGCCGCGCACTATCAGCTGCTCCGCGCAAGCCCGCGGCGCACGGGCGCACCCGCGGCGCGCAGCACGACAAAGACGCCGTCGCGGAACTCGCACGTGTACTGCTCGATCGATCAGCCGCCGTGCGGGTGTGGGCCCGCCCGCACGCACCGTGTTGCTGCAGTTCGCCGGCACCGGCGCATCGAACGGGTCGAACGGCGGTGTGCGCCCGTCGGCCCGCACGCCCGTGCGCGCGTCCTTTGGGTTGGCGCCGGCGGTCTGGACGCTGGCATCGAGGTAGCGCCGGCGCAGGCGCATGCACTCGCGCAGCTGCTGGGCCATCGCGACAAACTCGGGTGTCTGGCCGAGGTCGGCGGCGGCGCCCTCGACGCGCACGCGCGTGAAAGCGAGCATCGGCAGCGGCGCCTCGCCGTCGACGGCGCCGTGGATGAGCGGCTCCATGATCGCCTGCAGGTGCTCGTTGTCCATCGAGCGCTCGACGCGGTACCTGCGCGCGCCGCGATCAGCGCCTCTCGCGGTGCACGCGTGCGCGCGAGCGGCCGCCACGCACGGCAGGTCGAGCGAGGCCGGCGCGGCCGACACATCGGCCGCGCTGTTCATCGCGCGTCGCTGGTTGGCTGGGCGTGCGGACCAATCAGCGCGCGATACGTACTTGCATTCTCTCGAATCGACTTATTGGCGGCGCGGCAGGGGCCCGGCGAGCTGCCTCGCGCGCGCCGCTGTGCCGTGCAGCCCGCGACAGCCGCCGCCTGGTGCGCGGCGCGGACGTGCTGCGCGCGAGGCCGGTGCCGGGAGCGGGGCTGCGGCTGTGGGAGGGGGGCGTCTGTGCGCGCGAGATCTAAGCGCGCCGGGGCCTGTTTCAGGGCACGCGCGAGGAAGCTCACGCCACCGCCACCGCGGGCGCGCGCGCAGAGCCATGGCGCCGAGCCTGGTGCACTTCTTCGGCCAGGACTACGCGGCGCTGCTGCGCCAGCATGCCGGCCACAAGGAGAGTGGCGCGCTCTTCGTCGACGACAAGTTCCCCGCGTCGAGCCAGGTTTTGCTCAGCGTCGGCTCGTGGGAATGCGCACAGACTCACGGCCCGCCCCCCCCGCGCCAGTCGATCGGCCCCGCGCTCTCGGCCAAGTACCCCAAGATCGTCTGGAAGCGGCCGCACGAGATCGCGGCGGGCGCGCGGCTGCTGGTGGACGGCGCGTCAACCAACGACATCGTCCAGGGCCACATCGGCAACTGCTGGCTGGTGACGGCGTGCTGCGTCCTGGCGGGCAACCGCGAGTACCTGGACGAGGCGCGTGCGGCGCGGGCTGCAGGCCGATGCGATCGGGGGAGGCTGACGCCGTGCGCAGGTCTTCCCCGACAAGGAGGCGCAGGACATGCAGATGACGGACGACAAGCAGTACGCGGGCATCGTGCGCTTCCGCTTCTGGCGCATGGGCAAGCGCATCGAGGTCGTCGTCGACGACACCCTCCCGGTCAACCAGGAGACGGGCCAGCTTATCTTCGCCCAGTCCAAGGCCTCGAACGAGTTCTGGGCGTCGCTGCTCGAGAAGGCCTACGCCAAGCTCGTCGGCTCGTACGAGCGCCTCGACACGGGCAGCACGGCCGACGCGCTTGTCGACTTCACCAACGGCGGTGCGCGGCCGCTCGTGCGGTGCGGCACGACTGACGGCGGCGGCCGCGCGGGCAGTCGTGGACGACATCACCGTCGACGACCAGACCGACGTCAAGCGCCTGTTTGAGCGCCTCGCGCACGCGCGTCGCGATGGTGCGTTGGTCACGGCGAGCATCGGCGCTCTGGACGTGCCCGAAGACGAGCGCGAGCGTCCGGGCGAGAGCGGCCTGGTGCCGGGCCACGGTGCGCGCGACTGCCAGCTCGCTCACTTCGTCTGACGCGTGGGCCGCGCGACACAGCGTACGCCATCACCGCGATCCAGCGCATCAAGCACCGCGGCTTCTTCAACTTTGAGCAGTTTGAGATGATCCGCCTGCGCAACCCGTGGGGCGAGGGCGAGTGGACGGGCGCGTGGGCCGACAACTCGGAGGTCCGCGCGCCCGCCCAATGAGCCCGCAGCGCAGCGCACGCCTGACTGAGCGCGCAGGAGTGGAAGAAGATCTCGGACGCTGACAAGAAGAAGCTCGGGCTGGTCAAGGCGGACGACGGCGAGTTCTGGATGAGCTTCCAGGACTTTGTGCAGGTGCGCCGGGCGTGTGCGTCGCGCGTGTCGCGCGCTCACCGCAGAGGCGCCGCGCAGCACTTCAACAAGATCGTGCTGTGCCGCGTGATCAACACGGCGCTGCTGAGCACCAAGTCGACGTTCCATGTGTTTACGTTCAACAACTCGTGGACAAAGCGTGCGTAGGGCCGCGCGCCACGCCACGCTACGCCACGCTCACGGTCCGCGCGCGCGGCGTGCGGCAGTCAACTCGGGCGGGAGCACCAACCACCCGGACACGTTCCTCAACAACCCGCAGTTCATGCTCACGCTCAAGCACAAGGCCAAGGTGATCGTGAGTCTGATGCAGGAGGACCATCGGGGCGGCCCCGCGGCCGGCAGCGGCTCGAGCATGGCGCTGACGACCGAGAGCGGGCCGCCGCCGAGCGCCAACGTGTCGATCGGGTGCGCGCGTGTGGGAGGTGGCTGCAACGGGGGGTGACTGAGCGTGCGCGCGCGCTCGCAACAGGTTTGTGATCATGCAAACCGAGGCCAACCGGATGTTGCGCATGGTCGAGCTGGGCAAGGTCGCGCACAAGGTCGACTACATCAACGCGCGCCAGCTGTCGTCGCGCTGCGAGCTCATGCCGGGCAACTACGTGATTGTCCCGAGCACGTTCGAGCCCGGCCAGACGTCCGAGTTCCTGTTGCGCGTGTTTGTGGAGACGTCGCTCCTGCGCGTCTCGACGCTCTTCGCCAAGTGCGAGCCGCTCGTCGCGACCAAGCCCAAGGAGCCGCGGTGCAAGGGCCCGTACAAGTACCGCATCACGGTCAACGTGCGCCGCACGCCCGCCGCCGCTCGCTCGCGAACACAGGGCGTGACCCCACGCGCGCCACCCACGCCACGCAGGTCATCCAGGCCGACAACCTGCGCAAGAGCGACATGATGGGCCAGGGCGCCGACCCGTACCTGCTCGTGCGCTGCACTGACTCGACCGAGGGCTGCTGCGCGATCCAGTCGCGCGAGACGCAGGAGGTGCGCGAGTGCTTCGCTGCGGCGTGCGGGTTGCCAACCGTGCGGCGCAGGCGCGCGGCTTTGTCATCTGCAACGACACGCTCAACCCCAAGTTTAACGAGAGCTTTGTGTTCTTCAGTCACACGCTCGACCAGGCGCTGGTCAACGTGCAGATCTGGAACTACAACACGGTCCGCGCCGACGACTTCATGGGCGAGGTCAACGTCGTGGCCGAGACGGCCATGGTCGAGGGCAAGTACGGCGGGTTTGTCGACTACACGCTCGAGTGCGAGCGGCGGCCGTCGGTCTGGTACCGGTGCGTGGCGCGACCCTGGGCATAGGCGCGAGCTGACGCGGCGGCGGCGTGCAGCAACGAGGACAACGTGACGGGCAACGTGACTTTGCAGGTCCGCGTTCAGCCGCTCTGAGCATCACCACTCGCTTTCTCTGGTTCCGTTTGTGCAGCTGAAAAAAAAGCGGTGAGCGTGATGCCTACTGCCTGGCGGTGCGGAGCCGCTCGAGCACCTCGTCCACAAAGGGCCGCTGGTCCTTGTCGACGACGAGGCAGAAGTTGATGATCCCGCGCAGCTTGGCTGCCCGACCGCTCAGCCCCGGCACGGCAAGGCCGCGGTGGCGCGCACCGCTGTACGGGTCGTCGCGCGGGTACTCGAACCTGCCGTTGACGATCGCGAGCGAAAGGCTGCCGCCCGCGGCCTGCCTCTCGAAGGGCGATATGCCGTACGCAACGGCGTAGATCGTGCAACCGATCGACTGGACCCGGGCGGAATGAGTGTGTGCGTACACGTTCCGGCACAGACGCAGGCGTGCGCACCCAGATGTCCGTGCGCTCGTCCAGAGTCACGCCCGTCGCCACGTCAAACAGCTCGGGCGCGCGGTACGGCATCGTGCACCGCTCGCCCGCAAGGTCCTGCGCGGCGTGATCGGTGCGCGGGCGCACGCGCGGCGGGACGCACCGAGAGCGCCACGGCCTCGGTGCGCGTCTTGACGGTCACGCGCGCCTTGGTCACGCTGCCAAAGTCCTGCAGCGCGCGTCGCGTCGTGTCGCGTCGGCGGCGGCGGCACGCAGGCACACACGCAGGCGCGCACCATCAGCACGGGCTGGTCGTCGTCGGCGAGGAGCACGTTGCCCGGCTTGATGTCCTGCACCGTGCCCGCGTCAGCGCCTCGCGGGCGGGGTGAGCGAGACGCACGCGGTGCGCCAGGGGCGTCTCGACGCTCGAGCCCGGCGGCTTGAAGTGGTGCAGCTGTGCGACGGCCTGCACGCAGTCAGCGCACGTGCGCAATCGTGTGCGTAGGACACACCTCGCACAGGCCGAGGGCGATCGCGAGCACCTCGTCCTCCTCGAGGCGGTCGCGCGCGCCGATGTCGTTGATGAGGTCCTGCAGCGTGCCCCTCTGCCGCGCGCGCTCAGCATCGCGGCGCACACGGCGGCCATCCACACACCCGATACAGCGGCAGGAGCATGTACACGTCCTTGGCGCCCGGCACGCGCGGCGAGTCGAGCACGCACGAGTCGTGCAGGGCGATGATGTTGCGGTGGCGAAACAGCCGGTACAGCTCGGCCTCGCGCAGGGCCTCGCGCACGGACTCGTTATCCTGGCAAGTCATGCGCTTGAGCGCGAACGTGTGGCCCGTGCCGATCTCCTCGGCCGCGAAGACAAAGCTGAAGGCGCTGCGCGCGATGCGCGACGCACACGTTTAGCGACTCTGATGCGCCAGCGAGATCGACGACGCCACCCCTCGCCCAGCGGCGCGAGCCGGAAGCGCCGGCCGTTGATCGTGACGGTACTCGGCGGGCCGCCCAGCGCGTCCGTGAGGAAGGCGAAGACGGGCCCGAGGCACGACTCGAACCAGGAGCGATCGCGCGGGTCGCGCGTGGCGGCTTCCTCGAGCTGCATGCCGATTGGGCACGGGCGGCAAGCCAATCTGCGCGTGCCGCGTCTGTGACGTCAGAGCCTGTCCGTGACTTGCGCCGGTCATGCGCTTGACCTTCTCGACCTACGCGTTCGTGAGCGTCGGCCTCGCGGCGATGGTCGTGGCCAACGCGCTCGTGCACCACGGTGCGCGGGCGTGCGCGCGCGCGCGCGCGGACGGACGCCCAAGAGCTGACACCTCGCCGCCGCAGCCCAGTTCTACCTCGCGTGCGTGTACCTGTCCAAGTCCAACCTGAGCGTGATGGTGCGCGGCGTGGGCGGGCGCGGGCGGGCGTGACGGGCGCTGACGCACCGCGCAGGTCTTCGTCAACACGGGCTTCCTGGCGATGATCCTGCTCGTGCGCCTGCTGCAGACGGTCTTCTTCGGCGCGCTGCGGCCGATCGAGGTCGAGGTGCGCCACTGCCGCTGCCGCCGCCTTCGTGTGCGCACACGGCCTGCTGACCCGCGCGGCGCGCGCCAGCACGCGTACGAGAACGTGTGGTACGCCATCACCGAGACGTGCCTTGCCATGACCATGTTCCGCGACGAGTTCGACCTGCGCTTCGTCATGTTCTTCTCGGTCCTGCTCGCCGTCAAGCTGCTGCACTGGCTGTACCAGGACCGGATCGACTTTGTGCGCCGTCGCTGGCAGTGCTTTGCGCGCGGCGGGCCGGCTGACGCGCGGCCGGCGCGCAGATGGAGCAGAGCCCCGTTCTGACACGCGTCTTCCACGTGCGCATGGTCAGCCTGTTTGTGGCGCTGATGGCCGTCAACGCGTTCTTCCTGCACTACACAATCACGTACACGATGGCCAAGGGCCCGTCGATGATGATCCTGTTTGCGTTCGAGGTGCGCGCACCGGCGACCTGGCATGACGACCGGCCTGACGGCCGCGCCGCAGTACGCCGTGCTCGCCGTGACGTGCGTCTCGATCATGATCAAATACGTCCTGCACACGATCGACCTGCGCGACGAGAACCCGTGGGAGAACAAGTCGGTGTACATCTTCCACCTGGACCTGGTCGTCGGTGCGTCGCTGCCGCCTGCGAGCGAGCCGCGCGGCCGACGCAGGAGCACGCGCGCGCGCACAGACTTCCTCAAGTTCGTGCTGTACACGGGACTGTTTGGTGCCATCTTCACGTACTACGGCATCCCGCTGCACATCGTTCGCGACCTGTACTACTCCTTCCGCTCGTTCACGATGCGCCTGGCCGACATGCTCCAATACCGCCGCGCGACGTACAACATGAACGAGCGCTACCCGGACGCGACCGAGGCCGAGCTGGCGCAGACGGACCGGACGTGCATCATCTGCCGCGAGGACATGGACTCTGGCAAGAAGGTGCGCCTTCGTTCGCTCTGGCCCACGCGGCGAGCTCACGCGCGCGCCCGCAGCTGCCCTGCGGCCACATCTTCCACTTCCACTGCCTCCGGTCCTGGCTCGAGCGCCAGCAGACCTGCCCGACGTGCCGCATGAGCGTGCTCGCCGGGCCCAACCGGCGGCCGAATGCGGCGCCGGCCGCGGCGGTCGCTGGCCGGCCACCGATGCCCCAGCGCGCGCCGCCGCAGCCCCTGCCCGTGCACGAGCGGCCCGCGCCGCCGCCACCAGGCTTTGCGCGCCCTGCAGCAGCGGCGACGGACGCAGCAGCGCGCCTCGGCGGCGCAAGCAGTAGTACGCGGTGGCCCGGGGACGACGCCGCATCGCCCCTCGCCGCCACGGCCGCGGCGCTCACGTCCGTCGGCGGCCTCCCGCCGGGGCCTGTGCTGCTCTACCCGCTCGACAACCTGCCGTTCGCGGACGGTGCGCGCGGGCCGGCGACGAGCGTGTCGGCGAGGCTGACGGCGCGGGCGCAGTCAACCTCGAGGCGCTGACGGCCGAACAGCTCGCGCGCATGGAGGGCACGGAGCGCGCGGCGGTGATCGAGCGCATCCGGCTGCTGCAGCGCGTGCAGCAACAGGTCCGCGCCGCGTGTCAGACCCGTCCGCACCGCTGACGCGCCGGCGCAGATCTCGTCGGCAATCGTCGCGCTCGTCCAGTATCAGCAGCTGACCGCGGCGGCGGGCGACCCGGCAGCGGCTTCCTCGGCCGCACAGACCCAACGAGCTGTCGCGTGATGTGACTTGCGTATGCTCGCACTTACCTTTGTCACACACCACACGACATGCGTGCGCAGCCGTCGTCCGCCGCTGCCGCCGTCGCGCTCGTGCTTGCGCTCGTGCTCGCGCTCGCCACCCTCGGCCCGCGCCCTGCCGTGGCGCAGAACCCGACGCCGCCCGTGCTGCCGTCCGAGTACTACGCCGACGTGACCGTCGTGCTGTCGGCGCCGCGCGAGGTGCAGCTGACGGCGATCCAGTACTACAGCTATAAGCAGAACGCGACGCGCCTGGACGCGACCATCCCGGGCGTGCCGCGTGCGTGCGCCGGGGCGCTGTGCGGGGCACGGGGCACGGGGCGGGCGCGGAGCGGGTGTGCGTGATTTGCTGACGTTTCGCGCGCAAGCCGCGACCGTGATCGCGCGCTACGATCTGGGCGAGGCGTACGTGGTGCTGCTTGGCCGCTGCCTCGCGCGCCAGGCGCTCGACACGCCGCAGCTGCCGCCAGACGTGCTGCGGCGGGCCGACTCGGTCCAGTTTGTGGGCAAGGCGTGTGCACACCTTGCCGGGCACGAGCCGCTCACGCTCGCCGACGCCAACGGCCGCGTCGGCAGGAAACGGTCAACAACAAGACGGTGGACCACTGGCGCGTGACCGATGCCGAGGCCGGCAACATCCCGGTCGACCTGTGGTGCGCCGTCCCGTGCATCGATCGCACGTCTGCTGACCTGTTCTGCGCAGGTTCCTCTCGGGCACCAACAACCTGTTCCGCATCGAGGTCTACTACCCACCCGAGCTCGTGGCCACGGTCCAGTTCAACACGTTCCGCGCACAGTCGCACAGCCCGAGCCTGTTCACGCAGCCGCGCAACTGCCCCGAGGGCGCAGACGGCGCGCTGGGCACGGGCCTGCTGCGGCCCGTGCTGGACCTGATGCGTGCCGTGCGGGCGTGAGGCGCGGACGTGCGGAGGCGATGGCGTTGTGCGCGCGCGTTTGGTTGCAGTGTTGTGTCTGTTTGCGCACTCGCATGGTTCACACGTCAGCCCGCTGCTGCCGGTGCTGCTTGTGCTTGTGCAGGCCGCGCATCGGCAGACGGCTTCGAGGCATCGGCAGACGGCTTCGAGGCACCGGCAGACGCAGGCCGCGCATCAGCAGACGGCTTCGAGGCGGCACCTCGCGGCCGCGACAACGATGTCTTGACCAGCCGCGGCGGCGACGCCGCCTGCTGCTGCTGCTGCTCGCGCGCCCGCACGCTCGCGTTGTACGCGTCCAGCTGCTCGCGCGTCGCGAAGAAGACCTGGTCGACCCGGTCGGCCTCCTCCAGCCACACGGGCCGCGTGCGCCCTTGCCGCTGCACCGCTGCGGTGCACCAGCGCGTCAGCGGGCGGGCAGGCCGCGTCGCGCATGCACCGAACGGGATCTCGAAGAAGGTGAGGTCGTCGCGCGACGCGGTGAGAGCCTCCGCGCGTCCGGCCGCGGACGAGAACGTGACGACCGCGAGCGGGTGCTGCACAAAGCCGTACGGGTCCTGCGCGTCCGCGGTCAGGCCGCAGCTGGCCGTGCGGGCGCCCACGCGCTTTGAGCAGACGGAAGAGCGTAATGCGCGGCTCGGCCTGGCCCGGCCGGCGCGTCTTGTCGAGCGCGAGCTGCACGCTCCGTGCCAGCTGTGTGTGAACCGTCGCGGCGAGCTGCTCGCGCGGGAGCCGCAGCAGCAGCGTGCGGCGCGGGTCGCACAGGCGGCGGTAGCTCGCGAGGCCCATCCGCACAAAAAAAAAGTGACACAGGACGCAGGCGAGCTGGCGAGAACCGAGCGCGAACGTTCAGCGGCAGAGGTGGAGGTGGCATTTAAAAACGCCAGTGGGGGTTGAAGCCAAGCGACGGGTCGAG
>CALSCO010001384.1:0-30795 GCA_943704415.1 Parvularia atlantis | reverse complement strand
AGGACTTGCAGGCCTACAGCGAGTGGAACAAGACGTTTGGCAGCCTCGGCTGAGTTGGCCGCTGTTTGGAGGTTTCAACCGGGTGCGCCACTGAACGATTTTTCAAATTTGTAACGGTTGCACCGGCGGGATGACCCGACTGAGCGGCACAAGCGCGGGCGCGGCGGGCGCGGCGGGCGCGGCGGGCGCGGCGGGCGCGGCGAGCGCGGTGGAGAACACGATTACGGTCGCCGTGCGCGTGCGTCCGCCCAACGAGGCCGAGCTGGCGAGCGCGCAGTCGTGCGAGGTCGTCAAGGCCCTGGACGAGCACGTCGTCGTGTTTGACCCGCTCGACCCGTTCGGCCGCGACCGCGAGGCGTACCGCCCGGGCGTGCCGGGCCAGCGCCGCGCCAAGGACATGCGCTACGCGTTCGACCGCGTCCTCGGCACCCGCGCGACGCAGCTCGAGGTCTACAAGGCGACGACGCAGCCGCTGATCGACCCGCTGTTGGAGGGCTACAACTGCTCCGTCTTTGCCTACGGCGTGCGTGCCGTGCGCGGGACCCGCACTGCGCCCTTCGCCCACGCCCGCGCGCGCGTAGGCCACCGGCGCGGGGAAAACGCACACGATGCTCGGCTACAGCGGCGCCCCGGGCGTGATGGTGCTGACGATGCAAGAGCTGTTTGAGCGCATCAGCACGAGCAAGCGCACCATCCACGTGCGCGGCCGCCGCACGCGCGCGCACGCCCGGCGCCGCTGATCCGCGGCGGGCGCAGGTCACGGTCAGCATGGCCGAGATCTACAACGAGACACTGCACGACATCCTCGTCCCGCACGGCACGCGCTCGCCCCCGCTCGACGTGCGCGAGGACACCGACGGCAGCGTCACCGTCCCGGGGCTGTCGGAGCACGAGCCCAAGAGCGCGGCCGAGGTGCTCGAGCTGCTCGCGCTGGGTAACAGGTGCGCGCGGGGCCGCGCGGTCGTGCGCTTCAGCAACGCTCACGCGCGCCGCAGCAACCGCACCGTGTCATCCACCAATATGAACGCAACGTCGTCGCGCTCGCACGCCGTGCTGCAAATCCGCATCCGCCAGCGCGGTGTGTGGCACCGCTCGGCCCGTGTGCGCCACGTCGGCCCGCTCACGCGCCGCCGCAGACGAGACCGTGGGCACGGCCACGACCATCCGCACGTCCAAGCTGTCCATGATCGACCTCGCCGGCTCGGAGCGCGCCTCGGCCACCAAGAACCAGGGCGAGCGCTTGCAGGAGGGTGCGTGCCCGCCGTGCTTGTTCGCTGTTGAGGCCGTAACGGCCGGCGCAGGCGCCAACATCAACAAGTCGCTGCTCGCGCTCGGCAACTGCATCAACGCGCTCGGGGACCCGGCCAGGAAGGGCGGCCACGTGCCCTACCGTGACTCGAAGCTCACGCGCATGCTCAAGGTGCGGCGGGCCGTGCGCGCACGCTCACGCTCACCTCGTGTGCAGGACTCGCTCGGCGGCAACTGCCGCACCGTCATGATCGCCAACGTCTCGCCCTCGGCCATGCACTACGAAGACACGCACAACACGCTCAAGTATGCCAACCGGTGCGTTGCGCTCGCGCAGCCCGCGCCCAAGCCCGCGCGCTCACCGGTCCCTCCGAAGCGCCAAGGAGATCAAGATGGCCCTCGACAAGAACGTCGTCAGCGTCGAGTACCACGTCAACGCCTACACGACCGTGATCAAGGACTTGCAGCAACAGATCGTCGATCTCAAGCAGCAGTTGTCGTCGGCCGCGGTCGGCGCAGTGGCGGCGCCGGCCGGGCCCGTGTGGGAAGAGTACCAGGCTCACGTGAACAAGCTGCTGCAGTGCGTGCACCCTCGCCCACACACGTGCCCTGCTAACCGTGCGTGCCGCAGGCGCTTTGCCGAGCTGGACGCCCGCCGGTTGGATGCCTGGCAGTGCACCTTCGCCGCGTCGGCCGCCGCACCCGTCGACACCAGTGCGCGCTGCACCTCAGCACGCACCGCGCGTGCCTGACCGACGCGCGGCCGCAGGCGCGCTGACAGAGGCCGAGCAGCTGGCGACACAGCACCTCCAGGCGATCGAACAGTGGCTGGCCGAGCGCGGTGCGCACTGCAGCGACCCGCGCCCGTGGCTGACCTTGGCGTGCCGCGCAGCCGCAGACGGGACAACGGCGCACGTCGCCGAGGCGCTGCGGCACCAGCTGCTCAGCGGCGTGTACGCGACACGCAGCCGCTCGTTGGAGACGCAGCTGCAACAGAGCGTTGGTGTGCCGCCGTGCGCTTGCCGAGCGTCCACTGCCTCCTGAGCGCGCGTGCGGCAGCCTACGGCCTTCAGGTGCACCAGCTGCAGCAGGAGGCTGCGACACGCTACCGTCTCGTGCGTCATCCTCGCGCGCCACACCAGTCGCAGCTGACCGTGCACCGCACGCAGATCTGCACCGCTCTGCTACAAGCCCCGCGCGAGGTGCTCATGCTGTGCGCGATCGACCCGGCGCTGCTGCGCGCGGCCGTGGTCGAGCCGGCGCCGACGGTGCGTGCGCCTTGCTGCCTGCGCACGCGCGAAGCTGACGGCAACAACAGGACGCCGTCGTTGCCGCGCCGCTGCCCGCAAAAACGCCCGTCGCATCGCCCATGAAGGTTGCTCCGGCCGCGCGCCTTCACGGCTCACCCAGCGCCAAAGGTGCGCCGGCCAAGCGCGTGCGGTGGCCGTGGTACTAAGGCGCCGCGCCCAACCACCAGCGCGCAGCCCTGCCGGCAAGGTCGCGACGCGGCACCACCTGGGCGCACCCGTGCGGCCGTCGTCGCCGCTGCGCCGCGCGCACGTCCGTATCGAGATGGTCCCGCTGGCGCCGGAAGGTGCGCCCTGCCCACGGCGGCACGCGGACTGCTCACGCCGCGTGCAGCCGGCGCGGTCAACGACGACGGTGCACGGCGGCCGTCCACGCGCCGCCGCTCAATGCTGCCCGTGCCCGTCCCGGCCGACCGACGCCAGTCGGTTGCTCGCTCGACCACGCGGGCGCCGCTGAGCGACGTCGAGACAAACGCCCTCCTTGCGCGCCTGCCAGAGCTCGGCGGCGCGGACAAGAAGATGGGCCTGCGATCGTCGCGCCGCTTGTCACTGCTGCCGCAGCCGGTCCGGCCTCACGGCGCGCAGGCGCACTGACCGCGCCGAACCACTTTTGTCCGCCTCGAGAGAACGTGTCGCTGTGCGTAGCAAGACAACAAAGCCAAAGAACGCCGGCGCGCTCACATGGCAGCATGCAGCAGTTCGGTGAGCGCGGCCTTGATGGTCGTGCCGGCCGGGAGCGCGTCGCCGGCCGCGAGCCGCAGCATCGCCCGTGCAGCCGCGCGGTTGTGCCGGCGGGCCACCGAGCGCTCCATTTCGATCGAACGTAGGCGCGCCTCGGCCAGGATCTGCGCGGCATCGTCAGCGCACACACTTGCGCGGCCCTAGACACACCGACTGCGGCAGGTGCGCCAGGCGCGCCACGTTGAGCCCGTAGCTGCGCTCGGCCGCGCGGTCGACGAGCTTGTACAAGAACGTGACCTGCTCGTCGTTGTCTGCGTGTTGCGCCCGGCCGTCAGCGCCGACGCGTTTGTGTGCGCGAGAGCTCGCACCGCTCCCGCTGGTCACAAACGACATATGGAAGTTGCGCACAGAGTCGGGGAACTGCGCGGCAGCACGCGGTCACGCCGTGCGCAGACCGCCCGCCCACGCACCTGCTCTTGCAGCTGGGCCAGCAGCGGGTAGTGCGTCACAAACAGCGTGAGCGACTGCTTCTGCACACGCACGCACGCACGCACGCACGCACGTCAGCCGGTGCATAACGCGGCGCGGTGCAAACGGCGCGTGCCTCGGTGATGAAGTGGTGCAGCACGGCGAAGGCGATCGCGACGCCGTCGTGCGTGCTCGTGCCGCGCCCGAGCTCGTCCAGGATCACGAGCGAGCGCCGCGTGGCCATGCGCATGATGTCGGACGTTTCCTGCGCGGCGGCGCCCCTCAGCTCGTCCGCTGCCGCGACAACCGGGCGCGTGCCTGCATCTCGCTCATGAACGTGCTCCGCCCGCGCGCGATGTTGTCGGACGCGCCCATCCT
The DNA here is from genome assembly GCA_943704415.1 of Parvularia atlantis. Taxonomy (NCBI): domain Eukaryota; order Rotosphaerida; genus Parvularia; species Parvularia atlantis. The sequence goes on along the minus strand of CALSCO010001384.1, from coordinate 26,713 downwards.
GCGCGCGTTGTGAACCCGCGGCGTCGCCCGGCACGCGGACACAGCGCGCACCGAGTGTACACGCCGTCGAGCAAGCCAATCTTGGCCCGTGTGGCCGGCACAAACGAGCCGATCTGTGCGGAGCCGCCCGAGTCAGCGACGCAAGCATCACGAGCACGCCCTGCGCACCTGCGCCATGATCGCGATCAGCGCCACCTGCCGGATGTATGACGACTTGCCGCCCATGTTGGGCCCGGTGATGATCAGCTGGCGCGCGCCACCGTCCTGCTCGCGGCGCAGTGTCACGCACGGGCACGGGCGCGCTGCTGCGTTGCGCACGGTCAGATGCACGTTGTTCGGCACAAACGTCATCCGCAGCGTCGCCTCGACCATCGGGTGCCGCCCGGCCTCGACCTCGATGCAGCTCTCGTCAGCCAGCGTTGGCCTGCCGAGCGGGCGTGAGCACGGCCGCCACCAGAGACCGAGCACGTACCGCACGTAGCTGGGCTGCCCGGCCAGGATCACCAGCGATCGCAGACAGTCGTACCGCGCCAGCGACGTCACCACTTCGCGCAGCTCGTCGTACAGCCCTGACACCTCCCTGCGCGGGGTGTTCAGACATCCTGCGCACGCGCGCGCGCGACGGCCACGCACTCGGTGAACGCGCGGAACGCCGCGGCGGCCTCCAGCTGTAGCGTCTCCTCCTGCCGCGCCTTGTCGGCCAGGATGGCCTTGATGACGGGGCTGTGGTAGCGGCCAAACTGCTTTGTGCTGCGCGCGTGCGGGTGGCTCAGGGCGCGGCCGGGGCGTTGCGCGCAGCGTGCAGCGCCACCTGTTGATCTTCTCCCACTGCGCCGGGACGAGCCGCGTGTCGCGGTGGTCCACCTCGATCAGGTACTGGTGCTCGGCCACGGTCTTGTACTCGAGCGCGGGCTTGCGCAGGATCCCGCGCACCTCGACCAGGTGCTGGTCCAGCTCGCGCTCGCACCGCAAAATCTCCTGCGCGTCCACCACATCCAGTGAGACTGAGCGAGCGACGCACGGCCCGCGGCCGCACCTGCTTGCACCGCAGCACGCCCGGGCATCGCTTCGCCGCGTCCGCAAACACGTCCGCCAACCGGCCCTCGTCGCATGCGGCCGCGTCCAGCTCGCCCGCGAGCGCCCGCACCTCTGGGCCCACCGCGCCGAGCGCCTCCCACGCCTCACGCAGAAGCACGGCCTGGAACGTGTCGGGCGCGCTGCGGGCGGCGCTCGAGACCTGGTCAAACGCGCGCAGTACCGCGAGCAGCTCCTTGGCGGTCGTCTAGGCGGCGGGCGGATGAGCAGTGGCAAGAAGACCGTGCACAACAGCGCACCTTGCCGTACTGCACACGGGCGAGCGCGCGCTCGAGGTCCGGCAGCGACGGCAGCATGCCCTCAAGGTGCTGCACTGCCGGCGGCATGTTGATGCGCATCTGCGCAGCAGATGTGAGCGTCAGTCTCCCCCGTGTGCACAGCAGCGCGACGGGCCGCGCACCTGCAGTAGCTCGTCGACGGCGGCCAGACGCTCGTCAATCCGTTCGCGCACGAGCAGCGGCCGCGACACCCAGCGCTGCAGCAGGCGCTTGCCGAACGGCGTACACGTGTGGTCCATGAGCCACAGCAGCGAGCCAAAGACCTGCCCGTCGGTCTCGTTGCGCAGGATTTCGAGGTTGTGCAGCGTGTCGGCGTTGATGGTCATCGTGCGCTGGGTCGTGAACGGCGCAAAGTACTGCGACGGCTCCTTTCAGTTTGCCAGCCACCTCAAATGCACCCCGCGCGCACCTCGATCAGCCCCAGGGCGCGCTCGAGTCCAAACGCGCGCAGGTGCGTCAGCAGCGACGCCAGGCCGGCCTGCACGAGCGGCGGCAGCTCGTCGACGGCCTTGGCGCCCTCGAGCCGTGCACGCTCGGCTGCGCCACCGTTGCCCGCGTCGCCACCCGCACGTCGGCGCTCCGCGGCCGCGCGCACAAAGTCGTGCACGATGGTCGCGGCCTCGGCCGCCACGAGATGCGGCCGTGCCAGTCGCTCCACGCGCATGCCGTCGCCCGCGTACGCTGCGCTCTTCTTGACCAGCGTCGCCAGCAGCCGCTCGGTCGGGCGCGAGAGCACCGGCGGCAGAAGCAGCTCGCTCGGCTGCGCGCGTTGCCGTCAGGCCAGCGCAGTCAGCGACGCGGCGCAGGCGCACCTCCAGGTGCAGCATGCGCGTCTCGAGCTCTGTGCGGAAAGCGTTGTCCTGGAACGAGTCGTACACCACGTCGCCTGTCGCGGCCTGCACGGCCTGCGCGTGTGCGGGGGGGTGGGGGGTGGGGGTGAGCGGGCAGTTGCGGCGGTCCGCGGCGCACGCTCGCACCACAATCGCAATCTCGGCCTTCTGCGGCACACCGCCAGGGCGCTCGGGTGGCGACGACTCGGCGACGACGACGAGGTAGCTTGGCGTGGCCGGGCTGCGCGCGACATCGTCGTCCTCGAGGTCGTCGGCCTCTGCCGGCGCGCGTGAGCACGTCGCCGATGCGCGCAGACGCACGCGGCCCCGCACCATCCACCATCGTCGACTTGGTGTACAGGCCCGTCAGGCGCCGCGCGAACGGGCCCGCCTTGGTCGCGCTGACCTTCTTGAGCGCAGCCGTCTCGGTCTGTCGCGCGACGCCGACCTTGTACCCGGCCGCGACAAGCCTGGGGTGCGGCGCCTCAACGGTGCAACAGCGTTTGAGCGGGCGCGCACCGGCCGACGTGCACCCGCAGCCGGTGCGTCGGGATGCTCGCGGTCAGGAACGTGCGGTCGGGGAAGGCCGCGATGTTGAGCACTCTGGCGGCGATCTGCGCGCGCGCGGTGAGCGTCCCCGCGCGCCTGCGCGGGTCGCGCCACCTCGGCGTCCTCGGCGAAGAAGCGGAAGCGGTAGCCGATCTCGACCAGCACGACCGCGTCGGGCTGCTGCCGCTTGAGGTCGATGACTTGCTTCTCGAGCGGCGTGAACTTGGCCTTCGGTCCGAGATCGCTCACGATGTCCAGCAGCCGCCCGGGCAACGCGCGCGGCGGCTGGCCGTCGCTCGACGCGGGCGGCGCGCGGTCGACGAAGCGCAGGCGCTTGGCCCGCGCCGCGCCGTCTCCGCCCTCATCCGCGTCCTCGTCCGCGACCGCGCCGGCCGAGAACGCCGCCAGCCGCGCCTCGGCCTCGGCGTGGTCGGGCGAGCTGCTGGGCGGCGGCGTAAGCGCGTCGGCGCGCGCGCGCTTGGGTGGCGCGTCGTCGGCCTCGTCGTCGCTGTCGAGCAGCTTGCGCCGCAGCCGCTGCGCCGGTGCCGGTGCCGGTGCCGGTGAAGGCGTAGCAGGCGCAGCAGGCGCAGCAGGCGCAGCAGGCGGCGGCGCGCGCGCCCCGAAGAAGGCTGACAGCGTCGCTTGCTTCTTTGGCGCCATTTCGAATGTCGAAGGCGGACGTGGTCGTGGTCGCGGCGGGCTTCTTGCCTGAGACGCGCGCGGGCGTGTTTGCGCCACCGCAGCTGGTGCAGGGTGCGTCGTCGCGCGTGCCCCGTGCCCGTGCTGGTGTACACGCGCTGACACGGCCGGCGGCCGCAGAGCTGCTCAAGCACACGCAGCAGTGGAGCCCGGACGGCTTCGCCGCGGCCGAGGCCAGCGTTTGCTTCGTCATCCCCTGGCGCATCGACAACAAGTACTACAGCGCCCCGCTCAGCATGCACGTGCTGGACGAGGCGGCGTGGCACGGCTTGCCGACCGACGACGCGCGTGCGGCCGAGGCCTTTGTATTTGTTGCGCACAAGGCGCTGGTGCGCGACCTGTCTGCCTGCCTCGCGCGCGCCCACTCACGCCGGCCGCAGCCCGCGAGCCTCGCTGCCGTGCGCGCGGCTATCGAGCGGCATGGCACGGCCAACGTCAACCTGTGCGTGGTCGTGTCGGACGAGTCCGAGCCGCTCGCAGAAACCGTGCCGCGGCCCGTCGAGGCCGCTGGCGCTGCCGCGGCTGCGCTGGACGCGCTCGAGACGTTCTGCCTTGAGCGCGGGCTGGACTACGTCGACGCGGACGTGCCGGACGACTCGGAGGAGCAGTTTGGGCGGCAGCACTCGGTCGTGCACCGCGTGCTCGACTCGCTCTCGAGCCACATGTGGCCCAGCATGGTCATCAAGGCGGGCGGGTCCAGCGGCAGCGGCACGGCCTCGGCGAGGTGCGCTGCGTGCACGCCGGCGGCACGTGCGAGCTGCTGAGCGGCCGCACACAGGCCGCAGCCCGCAGCACCGGCGGCCGCGGTGGCGGCCGGTGCCACGGAGCCGCTGCTGGGCGGGACGGGCGCGCGCGGCGTGGACCCGTCGTTTGCGCAGCTGCTCAGCAACCTCAACAGCCTGAGCGCGCTGGACGACGACGACGACGACGGCGGCGGGTTTGATCGGGCAATCCAGTCGGCGCTCACCATGCGCGGTGCGTGCGCGGACGCCTGGGCACCGCACCGCCTCATACGATGCGAGCTGCGCAGACCGCCTTCAGCGCCTCCCGGACGACCAGCGGCGGGCGATGGCGGCGCAGGTCGCGCTGACGCTGCTGCGCCAGTTTGGCGATGATGAGGACGACGACGAGCCGGGCGGCGCGGGGCTGGACGACGAGCCGCCAGAGCCGCATCTGGAGCTGGATTGAAGCAGATGCCAAAAGTACTTGCCGGGCCCCGCACACGCACACACAGACAGACACAGAGTGGGTGCACAGAAGGCAGACACAAGAGCCGCTCACAGACCAGCGCCACGGCCGCGACCGACAGCGAGAACGACACGAGCGACGCGGCAGCCGAGGGAAGTCCATGTGGTTCTGCGGCGTCTCGGTCTCGGTCTCAACCAGTGACCAGTGCACCGAGGCGAGGGCGGCGAGAGCGGCAGCGTTTCCGCCGGCTTGTGATTGGCTGAGCACGCTCATGCGAGCCGCGCGTGGGGCTGTGAGCAGCATTCAGGGAGGCTGGTGCAGACGCCTCGCGCTACATCGCATGGGCAGCGCGGACAAGCGCTCGCGCCGGTCTTCGGCTCACAGAACCCGCACGCGAGCCCTCGCCTCCACCCTCACGGACTACGCGGGCGCGAGCGAAGCGAACACAAACTCACAAGAACGCCTTCGAGGTCGCGCGCTTGAAGCGCAGCGCAGGGTCGCGGTCCTGCGCAAACGCCTCGATCGCGCGCATCGCTGCCGACGGCTCCTCGAGCAGCGTCACGTGCGCCGAGAACACGCTCATGACGTGGCGGCAGTTGGGCAGCAGCTCGGCCATCTCGAAGCCTGCCCCGGCGTGTGCGATCAGCGGCTCTGGCACGGGGTCGCGCGCAGCTCACGGGGCGCGCACTATGATACGCCGGCGTGACCGGGTCAAACATGCCGCTGATGATCAGCACCGGGTGGTCGATCTCGGGCAGCAGGTGGTAGATGCTGTGCGCGTCCAGCTCCATGATCAGGCGCACGTAGTTGATTGCGTGCCGCGTGGACGCGCCCCTGCGGCGTCTGTGTCAGCAACAAGCGGCCCGCGCACACGCGCACGCACATCATCAGGTACGTCTCGTAAAAGTCCTGCGCGCGCTCGGTCAGCGAAACAGCCGCGGTGCGCGCACGCGCACACACACCTCGAGGTACGTCGGTCCGAGCACGTCGCGCAGCATCTTCGACCCAAACAGCAGGCTGTAGAGCTGCACGAGCTGGCGCAGGACCTGGCGGCCGTACACGTTCACCGGCATGTTTATGAAGTCGGTCATGTGCTTGTCCGACAAGCTCATGCTGCACGGCGCGCATGCATTCAGCAGCGGTGCAGCTTCATCCGGCCGCACGGCCACGCACACGTAGTCCTTGAACACGCGGATGACGTGGTACATGACCAGACCGGCCACGGGCACGCGGAACAGCGGCTGCAGCCCTGACGACATCAGCTTGCCTGCCGCACAACGACGTGAGCGGACCGGCCGCAGCGCTGCATCTGTCGCGCCACACCGTGCCCGCCATTGCACAGCACCAGCCGCTCAACCCGCTCCGGGTACAGCAGAGCAAACTCGAGCCCGACCTGCACGCCCATCCTGTGGCGCCGCTCAGGCTCACGCGCGCGCGTGCGGCGGGCCGCGCGCGAGCACGCACGAGTGGCCCAGCAGCATGTGGATCGTCTGAATGCCCTCGGCCTTGAGGATCTCGTACAGGTCCTCGGCTGCATGCGCGCCGCGGCGCAGACTCGTCAAGGGGCCGCCGTGCTCGGCTGCGACGGGCGCGCACCCTGCTCGTGAATCGACATGCGCCGGATGCGCTTCGGCCCCTGGCTGTTGAACAGCCCACGGTAGTCCTGCCCGCCGGCCAGGCGCCCCCGGTCAGGCGCAGGCGAGCAAGAGCCAATTGCGCACGCCGACTGCGCACCCAGTAGATGTACGTGTACCGGTCCGACAGCCGGTGCATCAGCGGCGCGGCCCAGAGGCGGAATGTGGACGAGCAGCCGCTGCCGAGCGAGCGTGTGAGCGCCCACGCCCACGCCCGCGCTGCGCCCACGCCCACGGAACGAACAGGCCTGGCGCGATCATTACGACCTGTTCGGTGCGCCCACGCACGACGTAGTAGCTCAGCCGCACGCCGTCGCGCGTCGTCAGCGACTTGGCCTGCGGCTCGGGCACCTTCCAGCGCAGCGGGTCGCGCTGGGCTCGCCGCCAGTGCACCTGGATCGCGTGCGCACACGATGTGCACGTGAGCGCTTCGAACTCCCGCACTCTTTGCACCGCGTTCACCTGGACCGCGCGCGCGCCCAGCAGCACCAGCGCCACCGGCAGCACCTGCCACAGGTACATCCACGCGACCGCGAGCGCCACGAGCGCCAGCGGGCCCACGGCGAGGTACGCCACGCGGTACCCGACCTGCAGCATCCGATCACGTGACGAGCGGTTCACTCAGTCCTGGCAGTGTACATTGCATTACTATTTTCGGTCACTCAGGCTGGCCCAGTGCCAAACCTGTTTTCTGCCATCCGGTTCTGCCAACGCACCCCTTGCGCTCTGCCTGGCAGAACCGACCCGTACCTCGCAGTTAGGGCACACCAGACGCGCACCTCGTTTCGGCGCACCAGCAGCAGGTGCGGCTGACCTTGAAAGGCCGCGGATCCGTGATAAGGACGAAAGCAGCGCAGACCAGACTCCGTGTCGCCTCTGCGCAGCACGTCTGAAAGCCAACCACCACCACTAGGTGCGTTATTCACCCGGGAGCGCAGCGTTGTGCGCGTTGTCACCGGTCAGGTGTTGACTCTCACAATCCCCCAGCCTGCGTCGTCACCGCACTGTAGCGTGAACGCGCTCCTGCATTACAGATGACGCAACAAGCCCCGCTCGCCTTCCATGCCGCTGCCACGGACAAGAACTTCAGAAATTGGGTGTGCGCGTCTCTTAACGCCAGCGGCCAAAACGTGGCCGTCGCGTACGTCTTGAACGGCAAGGGGCTGACGGAAGCCACTCAAGCTGTCAATAAGGCGCTCGAAGACCTCGTCATTGGCTCGCCACAAGGCACGCCGCTGGCCCTGACCCTGCGTGAGGCCCGGGAGGCAGCGAGCACAGCCGGCTCTGCGCTCAGTGCGCTGCATGTCGTGGAGTACTGCCGCAAGGTGCCAACCGAACCTGAGTCTGCAGCGTCTGCATCATCGCTGGCGCCGACCATCATTACCAACAAGTCGACGACCGCTGGCAAGCCGGCGACGGCTGCTAAGGCGACGTCGGCTGACGAGGCGACGGCTGCCAAGACGAAAACAGCGGCTGACAAGTCGAAAAAGGCTGGCAGTAACAGCGCCGCGAACACGCGCTTCGAGCTCGAGATCACCGTCCGCGCCTTGCCAGCTGGCTTCGTGTGCCTGCTGAAGGAAGGTGGGCCGTGGACGCGCAGCGGGCCACATCAGCAAAAAATCGACAAACAGGACTTTTTCCGCGCCATGAAGTCTATTGACTTTAATGACGCCGTGTCGCGTTTTTTGGCTGGCACTGCGCGTCAAAGCGTGCTTGTAGTCGAGGACGGGGAGCCGTTTGACCATTCTTCACATTGTCCGCGCGACGAGGCTGCCTCCATCGAGTTCAAATACCCAACAGGCCTATGCTTCACGAGTGATATCATTATTGACAAGCTTAGGGAATCATTGACACGCCTGATCAACGCCAACGTCAAAAGCGAGCTTCTTTTGGGCGTGCTGGACAACGGCCTCACCTTCGGCGCGGTGTCCAGCATCGACGATATTCAGCGTTTCTGCAAAGAAAACCTATCCGGATGGCTGCGTCGCTATCTGTTCCCACCTCTACCGCCGTCTTCGGTTGTGGTCCGTCTACGCTCTCTGCCTCCGGATGAGTGGGACGCCGACGATGAGCTGGTGTGCATGCCCTTGACGAATCTGAACGACAGCAAGACGGTTCAAGCGCTGGTGAACGCGGTCGTCGACGACGTCAACGGCATGGTGCATGTCGCCCAAACTACTGATGGCGCGAAGCCCTTGCTGCATTTCGTGGCACGCACACAGGACGTTAGATCATCGGTTGAGGAATACTCGGACGATGCCGTAGCGTCTGAAATCAACCCTAAAGATCCGAAACCGCGCTGGATGGCTGTGCCAAAGACGAAGCTGCTGGAGAATCTTGATCGCTGGATTGTGGAGATCGCCCTCGATCTAAGCAGTGAGGGTGAGCAGGTTCGGTTCGCAACTGTCTCGGCCTCTGGTACCAAGGCCTACATGACTAACGATGGTTTGTCCAAAACCCTTGAGCCAATGGGTATCTATCTGCGCTCGCACAGCGACGTCGTCACGGCAAATACCGAGTACGCGCTCATTTCCTCGACGTCTATGAACGTACTGCTTTGTCCGCCGGGAGAGGGCTCGCAAAGCCGTGACCAGTTCTCCAGCCATCTGGGCGGGCGCTTGATTCGTCTAGATATGGTATGGGAGGGGTGGAACGACGTCAAGGTGCATGACTGGCGGAAACTGAGTCGCAAGAAGCACAGCGCCGAGAAATATCTTTTGTTCGACTGGCGCACACTGACAGTCATGATGGCAAACTTGAAACCTGACGAGACCGTGACCGCGTCGGCGCTTGCGTCGGCCAAGTGGAACATTGTCTTGCTTCTGGAGTCTGCCGACCTCTGTGAGGCTCAGAACATTTTTGACTCTGTGGCTAAACACTTTCAAGGCAGCCGCATTGTGGACGTGTGGTTAAGGGGCCTTTGTCCCGTTAAGCCCTCCGTCAGCTCACCAAGTGCAATTTTGGTCGACAGCACGACCGCGTACGGCTGGAACCAGTTTGCCGAACTCGTCATGCGCGCAGAGAGCCAAAACAGAGGCGCACTACTGCAACCCGGTCGACAGTGGCTCGAGGGCAAAGAGGTGGCGTCGTGGTCTCTCTTCGAAAATCACGTCGTTCCAGAGCTCGATTCTTTCAGGGCTGCGAGAAACAGTCTGCATACGCGCCTGGAAACGTCGCACAAGCAGATCGAGCGCTTCGTGATCAGCAAATCGTCCGAAGGCTGCGGCGTCACGACGTTGCTCCGCTTCTTGGCGTACGACCTCGCCACAACTGTAGCGGCAGCTCTCGTCTTTTGGGCCTGTGCTAAGCCTGAGCCCGCTGGGCTCAGGCTTAGCATGGCCTGGAATGACATGGTTACGCTGGCCAAACAGAACAAGCGCCGATGGATTGTCATCGTCGCTGATGAGCAGCTGGAAGACGCAATGGCCGACTTTGTGCACCAGCAAGGTGTGGCAGCTGGCTTGCAGGTGCTGATTTTGTCTGCACGCATGGCGTATGCGTCCACCGACACAGCGGACGGAAGCTTCCCCTTTGCTCCGTTCCTTGGGACAAGCACTGACGTGACCAAAGTCTGCAACGTCTTCGTGAACCACTACGAAAGCGCGTCGGCCGAGCTTAACAAGGCCAAAGACGTGGCTCTTCGAGCGCATGCAAACATGTACGATAGGCACATCTTCATTTTTGCACTTACGGCCAAGCAAGGAGTACACGAGCGTGCGATCGCTATGGTCGAGCGGATGACACGGGACCTTAGCGATGTCGCTCGCAACTTTCTCACCGCTGTGGCATTCGTCTCGGCTTTCGCCCCGTTGCGTGAACATCGCCGCCTGCCGCTCTCAGCGGCACGCCGCAGGCTTGCCGAGGAGATCTTCTTTGACAAGTGTGTTCAGGCCCGCCATCTCCTTGATCTGCATGATGACGAAGAGACGCAAGAGACGCAAGTGTCCATCGTCCACCCTTATTTTGCCCGTCTCATCCTGCACACCTTGCACTTTGTGGACTGGACCTCGATCGCCGACGACATGTCTGAGTCGTCGATGCCGGTCAAGGCTGTTGCGACGATTTGCGTTGTGTTTGGCACCGCCGCCAAGACTCTCTCCGACTGCCTTATAGGGCGCGAAATGCGGGACGTCGCGAAACACCTGCTGGTTACGCGTGGCGACGCTGAGGGAACCAACCTGCATCTACCGAGTGCGCGCGAGTTTACGCCGCTTGTCCAGTATGTCCTCTATCATAGCGGCAATCGCGGCCCTGATTGCGTGAACGAGGTTATTAAGCAGCTCCATAATTACGTGGATGAGGGTCACATGAATGTGCTGCTGGCCCGAGTAGAGCGCTATGCTGCGCGCCGTAGTGCAAGTTTGGCCGTGAATGAAAATCAGAAGCGCGAGGAGCACAACAACATCTCGTACAAGCACGCTCTTAAGGCTGTTGAGTGCGCCAAGAAGGCCTACGACGTTCTCAAAGGCCCCGTGACAGCCAACCAGCTGGCCGAGTGTATCGGATTTGAGGCTTCCCGCAGCAAGTACACGGGCCAGTCCAGCGTGTATCGCATCAAACGCTACAGCGAGTGCCTCAAACTGTTCGAAGAGCTTTTCAAGGAAGCCGCGAGCGACCACTACCGGGCACACAATGCACATCAAGCTCTTCGCTACTCGCGCCTGCTGGACAGAGAGTACAGCGAGGACGAGCTGGACAATTACGGCGAGACCGAGGAGTGGACGACGCGCCTTCGGCAGTTTTCGGCCGCTGACCGGGATGAGCTCGACACCCCGCAACAGAGCGATGACCGGTTCAGACCCATCTGGGCAACGGACTGAACGTGAACAGTGAGATGGCAATTTTGTTGTTCTTTGTGACAGCTCAAGCAAGCCGCGTCCGCACCACTGGCACGCGCACGTGCTCGCACCCTCAAAAGCGTCGTGTAGGTAGTTACAAGAGGAGGACACGTCTACAGCTTCACCCGTCCAGATCCATCTCACCAGGCTGCCGTGCGTCCAGCCAAAAGTTGTTGAGCCCGCGGTCGTCCTGCGCCGCGCCGTGTCAGCCGCGCGGGCCCTCGCGCGAGAGCGGCGAGACGCACGTGGTGCGCCGCGTCCAGCGAGAGGTGCGCCCCGCTCCCGAGCATGAGCGGCGACTGCATCGGCCCGTACGACGGCGACGGCACGGGGATGGGCGGGTGCGGCTGCGACAGGAACGACATCGTCGCTGCGTGCGGGTGCACCGCACGCTGGATCGGCGACAGGCTCGTGTCGAGCACCGTGTCCTGCGCCGCGCCGCCCGCGTCAGACACCGTAGACACGAGCGCACACCGGCCGCACACTCCGCACGCACCGCCACCACCGCTGACAGGAAGCTCCGGTCCTCGGCCGTGATGACCATCGGCGACGTCGACGGCGCGGGCGGCTCGGCGGCGGCGGGCGTGGACGCATGCCGTGTGGGCGCGAGGGCCGACGTGTGCTTGATCGCGGCGGTAACCATGCCTGTGTGGCTCGCGCGGCCAGCCGGCGCGCCAGGCATCGCAAAGATGCCGCCGAGCACCTGCGCGGCCCAGCCGTCAGTGACGCACAGCACGAGACGCGCGCACCGCACCTTGCCACTGCTTGCCGACGATCCCAGACCGAGTGGCGGCTTGCCGGCCGTGGACGACTGCTGCGCTGCGGAGTTGGCGGCCCCCGCGGCGTGGTGGCCGTTGGCGCCGTTGCGCGCGCTCGCAGCGCCGCTCCCACCCGCGCCGACCTTGCCCGCGCCACTCGCCGTCGGCTGCGTCGGGACCGAGACCGTTGCCCCGGACCGCGCGCCGTCCTTGCCCGACGGCCCGGTCGTCAGCAGCAGCGCGCTCGTCGTCAGCAGCGGCGTCTCGGTGCGTGTGGAGGCTGCAGGCGCGAGTGCGCATCGTGAGCACGCGCCGCAGCGGCGCGGCGCAGCGTGGCGGGCACGCACGCTGCACAGACAGGTACTGGTACTCGTCGTAGAGCTCCTCGTCCAGGCCGTCGTCGGGACCGCCAAGCGTGAACGCACCCATCATGGCACTACGCGCGCCGGTCAGTTGCAACGCACCAGCAAAGGCGAGCGCACCTGGTGCCGTCCGTTGCCGTGCGCCGCAGCCGCCGCGCCTCGCTCGACAGGTCGCCCCAGCTGTTGTGCTGGTCGTTCCGCATCAGGCTTGCAAAGGCGTCGTCATCGCTGTCTGCCTCATCGTCCTCGTCGTCTTCGTCATCGTCGTCGTCGTCGCGGTCGCCGCCGCCGTCGTCCGCGCCCTCGTCGCCGTCGACGCCGTGCGCGATCGCCCGTCCGCCGTGGACGCCGTCGTCTTCGTCGTCGTCGTCGTCGTCGTCGTCGTCGTCGTCCTCGCCGTCGTCGCCCGCGTCCTCGTCGGCATCGCCGTCGTCCTCGCGCGACACCGAGTGGCTGCTGTTGTCCGAGTCGGCGCCGTGTGCGCGACGGGTCAGCCCGCGCAACATCTCGCGGTCCTTGTCGTCGTCCATGTCGTCCACGTCCACAAACACGTCCTCCTCGTCCTCGTCGTAGCCACTCCCGCGCGATGGCGGCACGCTCGCCAGCGCCCGGTACTGCTCCAGCGCCGCGAGGCGGTCCTGCGCGGCGCTCTTGCCCTTGCCCTTGCCCTTGCCCACCAGGCCGTGCTTGCCGCCGCCGCTCCCGCCCTTGCGCTTGCGGTTGCTCAGCGCGGCCGCTGCGAGCGACGGCGTCGGCCCGGGTCGCCGCAGCGCACTCGACAGAACCTCGTCGTCGGACGAGAGCGTGGCAGCGTCGGCGGCGGTGTAGCCCTCGACGCTCATGCCCTGGCTTTTGTACGAGTGGATCACCGGCCCGGCAGCGCCCGAGTTGGCCCGCCGGCGCGCCTGCGATGGGTGCGTCCCGGCGAGCTGGCCGGGCCCCATCAGGTCGAGCGACGAGCTGGACCCGTTCATGGTCGCGGCCGATCGCTTGCGTGCCCCGCTCTGTTGCTGTTGCTGCTGCTGCTGCTGCTGCTGCTGCTGCTGCTGCTGCTGCTGCTGCTTGCTCCGGCTGCGGCGGGCGGCCTTGCCGGTCGCGACGAGGGCGTCATAGCGCGTCATGCTGTCCGGGTCGGCGGGGTCGTCGTCGTCGTACACGTCGTCGTCCTCCTCGCCCTCGCCGTCATCCCCGCCGGCGCCACGTGCGTGCCCATTCTCGACCGCAGCCGGTGCCTCGCGCACGGCGCCGCCCTTGCGCACTGCTGGCCGGGCGCTCGCAGGCTTGGTCACCGCGGGCCGCGCCGCACCTTTCTTGCGTCGTGCGGCCGCGGCGGCCTCGTCGTCGCTGGCGATGCCCTCGTCGCGTGCCGCGTCGTCGTCGCCTGCCGCGCCCTCGCCTGCCGCGCGCCCGGGGGGCCCGACGCGCGTATGGTCGAACGTCTTCATATGGTATCGCAGTCCGGCCATGGTCGTGTAGGTCTTGTCGCACCCGGGCTGCTTGCACTGGATGATGCGCTGCTCGGTTGTGCCGGCGGCGCTGGCCGCGCTTGCACCAGCACCGCTAGCGCCGTTGCGCGCCCCGCGGGTGTTGGCGCCGGCTGCCTGCGCCGGTGGGGCCGGCGGCGGCGACGCAGGGGCCGAGCTCACGACCGGGCCGCGCCGCGGGCTCGTGACGGCTGACCCGGGCGCCGACTTGGCGCGCCGCGCCAGGGCGGCAGCAGCGCCCGCCCCGCGATGGGACCGCCCGGACGGCATCGTCGGCGGCTTGGCGTCCTCCATCGCGTCGTCGTCCGCGGGCTCGGGCGTGGCCGGGTTGTGGGTCATGTGCGGGGTGATGTCGCTCAGGACCACGCCAAAGACGGCTGGCAGCGGCTCGACCTTGGCGGGGCCGGTGGCGCGTGACCGCGGTGACGCGCTCGTCGTCGTGCGTCGTCCGGAGAGCTTGGCGGCGGGCGAGGCGGTGGCGGTCTCGGTGGCCGCAGAGTCGCTCACACGGCGGGCGGCGCGCGCGAGAGCGCTCGCGGGCGTGGCGGGCGCGGGCGAGCCGGAGAGCGATACCGTGGTGCTGGACGACGAAGCGGCCATCGTCGCGGCTGCTGTGGCGCGGCGCGTGCTGAACGCGGCCGTCTTGGTCGGGCTGGGCGGGGCGCTGGATGCGGCGCCGCTCTGCGCGACGGGCCGATCGAAGATGTCGATGGGGCGCAGGTGCACCGAGTCGCGCCGGCGCTGACTCGCGGGCATGCGCTGGTCGCAGGTGCACTCCTTCTCGCAGACGGGGCAGATGTCGTTGTCGAGGTCGCTCAGGCGCCCGTCCCGCGCGGGGCTGTCGGGCGTGAGGCGGTCGTCGCCGTCGAACGAGTGCGCACGGCGGAGTGGGGGCATGGGCGAGGTTGTGACGGCGGCCGAGCGGGGCCGCGGCACAGGCGACGTCGCCGGATCGGGCGCGGTCAGCGACATGGGGGCGGGGTGGGCGCGCTCAGAGCTGCACGGCGGCGGCGAGCGGCTGCCGCGCGCGGGCCATGGCCCCGTCTGGTGCGTCGAGTGGTGTGTGGGGGGCTGGAGGGGCGCTGTACGCGCAACCGGGGCAGGTGATCTGCGCGTTGTGGCGCAAATAAGCACCGCGGCGCGCCAGCTGCCGCGCCCGTGCGCACCGCGGGTTACAAGGCGGTGACGCGGACAGTGTGCGCGCGCGCGGGCAGCTGGACAGCGAGGCGCGGTGGGCAGGGGGGGGGGCGCAGTCGCGGGGCGAGCGGTCGCTGGGCGAGGGCGCCGGTGTCAGTGAGCGATTCGGCCTCGCCCCGAGGCACGGCGCGCCGCGCGCGACGCTGGTGCAGCGGCCAAGTGGCGGCAGCGTGGCGCACGAAACGTGGCAGCGGACCAGGGCGCGCACGAATGAGAGAGGGCGAGAGAGGGCGGGACCGAGTGGGCTGAGCGCGCCACGTGGTCGCTCGATCCAACTTGACTCGTGTCACCGTTGCCCTGGCGGACCTAGACGCGACCCCGCGCGGCCCGCGCCCGCACCGCCATGCCACGACGCCCGTGCCGGCGCGCGCACCGGCGGCCGCGGCACAGCACGGCCGCGACGCTGGCGGCGACACGGACGACGCAGACGCGACGCCGAGGCCGGCGCGTCGCAGCGCGCGCCGCACAGCAACCGCCGCGCCGCCGCTGCCCAGCACGCCGCCGCCGGCGCCCGAGGGCGTGGACGACGGCGTGCGCGTAGTCGCCGCGACCGCGCGCAAGAGCAGCAAGGCCAGCAAGGCCGCGTCGGCGCAGCGCCCGCCCGCGCGCTCACCCACGCGCACGCCCGTGGCCGACCTCCACCCGGACCCGGACGCGCCAGTGACCGACGCGCCGGCAGCCGACACGTCGCTGGGCCAGGCACAGCGCGTGCGTTTTGTTGGCGCACACACGGCCGTGCTGCCCCCTCATTGTGGACGCACCCGCCAGCTCGACTTTGACGACGCGCCCACGCCGGCCAACAATGACGACGACGACGACGACGACGACGACATGCCCGAGGCCGTCTCGCTCAGCCGCGCCCGCTCAGACGCGATTGAGCAGCAGACACGCGAGCGGCAGCTGCGGCATCAGTGCGTGCGCCGCCGCTCGCCGTGCCCCCACGCTCACGCGGCCCGCGCACGCGCCAGGGTCGACACCGAGCGTAAGGCGAAGCGCCGCGCGACGGACGAGCGCAACAAGACGCAGCTCGAAGAGAAGCGTCGGCGGCTCGAAGCCGCGCTGCCGGCCGAGATCGCGGCCAGGGCAGCGGGCCTGACGGCCGACAGGTGCTGCTGGCCGTCGACAAGTGCCGCACGCGCTCACGCCTGTGCGCGCAGCCTGCTCGGCGACAATGCGCCTGACGGCGAGGCCGGCGCCGCGGCTGCCGAGCCCATCCGGGTGGCGCGGCCGCCGAAGAAGCCGAGTGCCAAGCTTGTGTGAGTTTCAAGGGGCCGTGCCGCTGGATGCGGGGCTCACTCGCGCGGCCTCCTCGCGCCAGCGCGGACGACGTTGCCGTCGTGTCGCTCGACGCGGCTGTCGCGCAGGCGCACCAGGTCGCGCCCGAAGTTGTCAACTTCAAGGATCAGCACTTTTTCGGCGGCCGCCTCAACCGGATGTCTGGTGCGCTCGCGCCGGCGCCCGCGGCCCTCGCAGCGCCTCATCGCAGCGGCGGCGCTAGACCACAAGGATCCGTTCGCGACGCGGCGCAAGGTCGCCCCGGTCTTCAAGCGGCGGTGATGGTGGTGGTGGTGTGCGCGTGCCAGGCTTCGCAGGATGTGTTTCCTCCCCTGCATCGCCTCACAGCGACGACCGCTTGATCGCCAGGGCCTTGCCCGCGCGCGACTGCGTGGCCCGGTTCAGGTGCTTGCCGATAAACTCGGCCGCGTCGAGCAGGCGGTCCATGTCGATGCCGGTCTCGATGCCGAGCCCGTTGAGCATGTACACCACGTCCTCGGTCGCGACGTTTCCCGTGGCGCCCTTGGCGAACGGGCAGCCGCCTGGCAGGCACAGTCAGCGAGCCACACCGACCGTCGCCGACGACGGCACGCACCCAGGCCCGCGACAGAGCTGTCAAACACAGTGACGCCTCGCTGCGGGCCGCGACGCATCAGACGCGCGCCACAACTGCGCGTCCAGGCGGCACCTGCAGGCCGTAGAAGATGTTGGCAAGGGCCTGGCCGTACGTGTCGTGGCAGTGCAGAGCGATCTTGTCGACGGGCACCTTGGCGAGGACGCTGTCGAGCATGCGCCCGATGGACCCAGGCGTGCCGACGCCAATCGTGTCGCCAAGCGAGATCTCGTAGCAGCCCATCTGCAGCAGCCGCTCGGCCACCCAGGCCACGCGCTCCGGGTCGACCGCGCCCTCGTACGGGCACCCGACCACGCACGAGACGTACCTATACGCGCGCGTTGAGCCCGCCCGAGCGCCGCACTCCGCAGCAAGCACGCACCCGCGCAGGCGCACGTTGTGCTTCCGCGCCGCCGCGCAGATCTCCTCAAACTTCTTCAGGCTCTCCTCGATGGTCATGTTGATGTTGCGCTTGCTGAACGCGTTGGACGCCGCGCCAAAGATGGCCACTGTGCCGCCGCGCAGCAGGGCCGATCAGCCGCCCTGCCACACGCGCAGCACGCCCCGCACCGCACCCTCGTCTGCCCCGGCCTGCAGCGCGCTCTCGAAGCCCTGCAGGTTGGGCGTGAGCACCGGGTACGAGACGCCTGGCGCGCGCGTGATCGCCTTCATCACGGCGGCGTTGTCGCCCATCTGCGCGGCGCACGCTCAGCACGCGGCGTGGTGCGCGCGGGGCCGCCGTACGCGCCTGCGGGATCCATTTGGGCGAGACAAAGCTGGTGGCCTCGATCACCGACGCGCCGGTCTGGCTGAGCAGGTTGATGAACTGGACCTTGACGTCGGTCGGCACGACGGCCTTCTCGTTCTGCAGACCGTCGCTGCGGCGGCCCGGGTGCGCGCGTGAGCCGAACGGGGACGCGCTTTTGCGGTGGCAGACGCACCGCGCCCCGACCTCGACGATCTTGACGCGCCGTGGCAAGGTCGCGAAGGCACGCTGGAGGCGCATCATGTTCGCGTATATTTCACAGTACAGCTTAAATGTCAACTCGCGGATACATGGCGAGTCTGCTCGGTTGCCGCGCCCTGCCGGCGGTACGCGACCAGCACGCGCCGCCGCAGGCCCACGGGCAGCTGCAAGAAGGCGCGTTGGTGGCAGATGCTGCGGAACTCGGACGCGAGCAGCTGGTGCGGGCGCGGCTCAGCCGGCGCGATCGCAACGAAGCTCACGCACATGGACGCAGTGCTCGACCAGCTGACGCGCGTCGTGGCTGTCAGCGTCGACGACGGCGTCGATCGCCTCGGCGGGCGTCCTGATGACGCGCTGCAGCTCGAGCTCGCAGAGCTGCACGAGGCGGTCGAGTGCGTACATGCCCGCCACCACAAGCAGCGAGCCGGCCGTCGCGGCGTTAAGCGCGCGCACTTGCCCTGCACGGCGCGCGCGCGGGCGCTCAGGACGCGCCGCCTCCTCGCAGCGCAGCGGCACCTGTGTACGCATACTCGAGCACGCGCCGGAAGTCCTCGCGGCTGACCTCGCCCAGCTGGATCGGCGTGACGAACGCGTGCTCGGCGCCGCCGTGCTGACGAAGGTGCCACTTGAACAGTGTCTGGCGAGGCGCGCGCGCCCCGGCTTAGCACGCACGCGCACGGGAGTACGCGGCCACGTGCCTGGAAGTACGGCGACCGCAGGATCAGGATGGCGCGGTGCGCGCCGATGCGCTGGCCCTCGACGAGGAACGTCACGTCCGTCCCCGTGCCTGCGAAGCCTCGTACCGTCGGCCGCAGCGTGTCGCCGGCGATGCGCGCGGAGCACACGCACCAGAGCGCAGCAGGTCGCGCAGGTTGTCGGTGAACGTCTGCGCGTTGGTGCGCACGGCCAGCGCGCCCACCATTCCAAGCTGCTCGTTGTCCTGCGCGCTCCAGCGCGTTACGACGGCCTCGCCATGCGTGCGCAGGCGGCGCACCTGCAGCACCGGTGCAGCCAGTGCGCAGCTCAGGCTCAACTCATGCAGCCCGAGCGCGCGCGTGGCACGCCCGAGCGCGGCGAGCTCGAGCGAACTCGCGACCTCGACCGCACCCGTGTACAGGTACCGCACAACCTGGTCGACGGCGCGCGGCTCCAGGGCCACGCGCACCTGCCAGCGGTCGCCCGCGCGCTGAGCGCCGCGCAGCAGCACAGGGCATCGCGCCGCCACGACGACGTGGTGTACGCGGAAGACGCTCGCCGTGTCTGGCCCGCTCGTTGCCACCAGGTCGACGTTGGGCCGCAGCGCCAGGCGCACGGCAAGCAGCGACGGGTCGTCGAGCACCTCCACGATGCTCTCCGGCGCCGAGGCCATCGAAGCCGAGCCCGCTGAGCTGCCGCGCGGCCGCATCGACGTCGGCGAGTGCCGCACACCATCGCCGTCCACGCCCTTGAGCCCGCGCATCGACCCCGTCGACGACCGCCGCGACGACGCCAGCGTGTCCTGCTCGTCCGCCTCCGAGACCTCGGACGACAGCAGCAGCGGCGTCGCCGGCAGTGGTGGGACGCACGTCCAGCCGCTGGCACGCGCCTCGCGGTACAGCCACTCAAGCTCGTCCCGCAGCGTGCACGGCGCGACGGTCACCAGCGGTGTCTGGAAGACGGTCTGCCGCGCACGGAGCTCGAGCGTGAAATCGCGCAGGCTCTGCGGCAGCCCGTCAGTACGCGTATGCACACGGCGCGCACAAACAGCCGCACACCTGGCGCCGCTCCAGCCGCTTGAGCTGCTCGCTTAGCGCGCGCCGTCGCTGGAACTGCGTCGCTGGCACGCTCGCGAGCGCGCGCCGCTGCTCGTGCACCACCGAGTCGATGCAGTGCAGGACCTCCTCGACCGCCAGCGCAAACATCTGCGCGGTGCAGGGCTCAGACGGCGCCCCGTTCACGCCCCCCGTTCGGTCGCACACCTCCTGCACGTTGTGGCCCTGGCGCGCGCGCATCGCATGTCAGACTTGTCGAAGTGGCGGCCACCCGCGCACCGTCCGCGCCGACGTCTCGATGAAGCCCAGGCCCAGCTTGCCCGCAAGCGTGCGACCTGCGGTGGTGTGCGCACGCGCGCGGTTGGGCTCACACACCAGTATGCGAGGCCACACGGCACACCCTCGTTCTCGGTCACGGCGCGGTCGTGCTCGAGGTCGGCAAAGTTCCCCACGACCACGCCCGGCAGCCGGTACGCCGTGCTGGCCGCCGCGAGCACCCTGCGGTAGATGCTGCCACGCGCGCATCAGGCGGCGCGCCGAGCGCGCACGAGACGGTCGCACGGCGCGACTTGGTTGAACGAGACGCGCCGGGTCACGTCGTAGACAATGATAACACCTGAGCGCGCGACGTCAGCGCCGCCGCCGCGGCCCACGGCGGGCCCGCGCACCCTGACTCTGCGCCGTCCACGACGCCAGCAGCGCGCGGTACTCGTCGTGCCCGTTGGTGTCGAGCAGGTGCACCTGTGTCGCTCGCCCGCGTCAGACGCGGCGACGCCGTCGCGCAATTGCGGCCCGCACCAGCACCAGCTTGCCGCCCACAGACACCACGCGCCGGTACGAGTCTGCGCCGCACGAGCAAGCGCGAGCGTGTGAGTGAGCCGGACGCTGCCGGGCGCACGCGCAAGGGGCGGCGGCGGCCGCGCGCGCACCCTCGATCGTCTGCCGTTCTCGGTCAGTGAAACGCGCGTGCGACGAGCGGGCGCGACGAGCGGGCGCGCACCGGGTCCCACACGTCCAAGAACTCGTCCGTGAGGAAGCGCTGGATCAGCGCACTCTTGCCGACCGCGCCCGCGCTCAGCAGCGCGAGCACGCACGGGTCCGACGCGCGCATCGTCGTCCGCGGCCGACGAAAAGTGACAAGTGAGCGCGGACGTCAACATGCGGCCCTGCCCGGCCCAGCACTTCGTCGCCGCGCCGCGATGCCGTCGCTCGCGTTCGTCGGCAAGCACTCGCAGGACGCGGTCCTGTCGGTCTACCTGCGCAAGGCACGCGCGCGCGCGCGGCAGGCGGCGTGTTGAGCCGCCCGCGAAACCAGCGCGTCTTCGTCGACCACGGCCAGGGCATTGAGCCGGTCCAGGGCGTCGTGAGGCTCGACCCGCAGGTGGCAGCGGCGCTCGCGGCCGACGACGGTGCGCACAGCGTGGCAGCCCGGCCGTGCGCCCGTGACGCGGCGCGCGCAGCCGTGTTTGCGGCGCTGCACGTCTACTTTGTCTTTGAGAGCGGCGAGACCGGCACCGACATCCTTGACTTTACGCTGTACGAGCACGTCGTGCAGGTGTATCCGCGCACGCCCGACGATGCCGGGCCGCAGGTGCGCTGCGCCCATCGCGCCCGGGGCGGCTCGCGCCGTGACGCGCTGTGCGCAAGCAGCTCGACGCGCTCTTGGGCAAGGTCGTCCTGCCCGACCAGTACCACTTCCCGTTTGTGTTCCGCGTGCCGCTCAACCTCCCGCCCTCGATCACGCTCAACCCGGGCCTCGCCTTCTACGGCCGACCCATCGGTGTCAGCTACGAAGTCGCGGCGTACGTCGCGAGCCGCGTGTCCGCCACCGCCGTCGTGCCGGCCGTTGCGCCCGCGACCAGCATCGTCACCGCAGCAGCACCTGCGCCGCCCGTCGCGCTCGTCACGCCCGCAGCCATGCGCCACCACGTCGCCATGCTCTTCCTCAAGAAGACCGACTACTTCCCGCTCGTGCGCGACATCGCCCCGTCAGACTCTGCGACCAAGGCGAGCGGCGCGCGCAGTCGCCTGTAGCATATGGCGTGACGTGTGGCACGTGCGCCCACAGGCATACTTTGGCAGCACGCGCCCGCTCAAGCTGATCGCGCGCCTCGACCACGAGATTTACCGCGTCGGGCAGCCGATCGCCGTCCAGTGCGTGTCCGACCAGGCGCACGACGTGTGCGGCTGACGTGCGCGTGCAGCGTCGAGTTGACCAACGACAGCAACCACGACGTCAACGCGATTCGCATCTCGGCCAAGCAGGTCGTCGAGGCGTCGGTGCGGGCGCTCAACGTCGAGCGCTTCAAGACGCAGGTGGCCAGCCTCGAAAGCAGGTCGGGCATACCTCGCGCGCATCATCCCGCTCATCTTGCGCGTGCGCAGCGACGGCTGCCCCATCCGGCGGCACCAGGTCATCACGCGCACGTACATCGTCACCCCCGAGATCCCCGCCAGTGCGCTGCACCGCTGCGCCCGCGCAGGCACGCTCAACATGAACGACCCGACCGTGCTTGCGCCGTCCACGCGCTCGAACGAGGCGCCCGTGCGCCGCAGGTGCGCGCAGCACGTCCTGCGCGGCAACAGCCGACCCGGGCTGCGCACAGCAAGGGCCTCACGGTGTCGTACTACCTCAACGTGCACGCTGTCGTCTCGCTCGGCCACGACACGATCGTTAGCCTCCCGTTTGCGCTGTCGGACTTTTACGGTGCGTGCGCGCGTGCGAATCTGTGCCAGTGCAGCGACTGGACGGTGCGCGGGCGTCGCAGAGAGCGCCAACGCCGCGGGCACAGTGGCCGGTCTGGCCGTGTCATCGCCCCTGGCACCGCCCGCTACGTCAAGCGCCCTGCCGCCGCCGCCCGCGCCCGTCGCCGGCGTGATAACTGCCGTGATGCAGCCGCCCTCGGCGCCGCCGCCCGCGCCCGTGCTTGTGGTGTCGTCGGCCGGCGCGAGCAGCGCGCCCGTCGCGACTGTGCGGCCCGTGCGTGGCACACGCCGCCGGCTGACAGCGGCACAGGGCGGCGACAAGGGCGTGCGCGGCGGCGACCAGCCGCTGCTTCGCGAGGACCTTGTCAGGGCGCTCGCGGCCGTGCGCGGCGCGCGAGCCACCGTCGTCAGCATGCTAAACGCGCCCTTCGAGGAGAACGTTGCCGCGCTCGACGCATCGCGCTCGGAGGCCGTGGTGCGCGCTGCCTGACGCCGTCGTGTGCGCTGCTGACGCCGCAACCGCACACACGCACCAGAACTACCAGATGCTCACCGACACGGTCAACGCAGCCGTGGCGCGGCTGCAGACGCTCGTGGCCGACCTGAGGTGCGCTGTTGTACGAGGGAGAACGCGCCGCCCGGCCCTAACGGCTCGCGGGCAGCCTGTACGACGCGATGCTGCGGTCACAGACAGGCACGCTGCTCGCAAACGAGCACACGCAGCTGATCGGCATCGTCCAGCGCCTCGCGTCGCACGAGGCCAGCTACCAGAAGCGCCAGGTGCGCCCGGCCTTGCAGGTGTCCTTGTAACGCTGACTGCTCCCTCAGCCGCTGTTTTCGACGCTGGCAGAGGCCACCGACAGCCTGGACGGGCTGATGCGCGCCGGCTTGGACCTGCTGCACAACCCGTCGCTGCCGGACCTGCGCTTCCGAGTGCGTGCGTGCGCGATGCGAGCGCCGCCCGCTGACCGCCTCGTAGCTGCGCTCGGTTGCCGACGCTGCGCTCAATAGCTACAACAACATTCAGTACGGGTCGTCGTGAGACGTATGCACAAGGGCGCTGACAGCGGCGCCGCCAGAATGCTGCACCCGGGCAAGATGGAGGTCACGACAACGATCTCGGCGATCTCGGCGGCGCTGTCGGAGCTGCTGCAGCCGACAAGCGTGAGCGTCGGTGAGCGCGGAAGGGGGCAGACGGCCGCCGCGCCTGGACTGACTGCTGCGCGTGGCGACCAGCACCGGCCGTGCTGCAGCACTCGCTCGACACCATCAACGCCGAGGCCGCCAACCTCTCGGGCGCGCTGCGCCAGACGCCCGTCGCTGCCAAGGGCACAGCCGAGCAGCTCGCGAGCGTGGCCATGGTGCGCTACGGCCGCGCCCGCACCCGCCGCTGCCCCTGATCGCGCACCGCGCAGGTGTACCGCACGGTCGTGCCGCGCATCCTGTCGGCCGGCAAGACGGTCGCCGGCGGGATCAACAAGGACGACGTGCGACAGGCGTACGTGACGCTGCTGCAGCTGCTGGGCGACGCCGTTATCCGGCTGCTCAAGTGCGCGCTGCTGCACAACCAGAACCCGACCAACAGCCTGCACAAGGTCTGGCGCGGCTGTGTGCACTGCGGCCAGTGCCTGACCTTTTTGGCCGATCGCGACAGAGCAACGTCGACATGGGCGCACAGGAGGCCGCCGACACGCTCAAGCGCCTGCTGAATGGCACCAGCTCGCTGCAGGCACGGGCGGGCGTGTGCGGCTAGCTCGGCCCCTCACGCGTGCGCCGTCCTGCAGATGCAGCTGCAGCAGCTCACTGGCGCGCCCGCCGCCTCGCCCTCGACGCACATCAGCAGCACGCTCGTCTCGCCCGGCGTGCTCGAGCAGTCGACCGTGCGCACGACGGCGCCGCCCATCGTCAAGCCGGCCACTGCTTCTGCCACGGCCGCCGTTGTCGGCTCGGTCCTGCCGGACGACGTGCTCTTGCAGCAGACGCGCAAGGCCGACACAAGGCTGCAGCAGTTCGCGACACCCGGCAGCGGAAGCGGCAACGTGCGCTCGGCTGGCGATGTCGACGCGACTGTGACAGCACGCGCCGCAGGCCGAGCGTACGCTCGCGGGCACGCCGGACGAGACCCTGCGTCTTCTGCGGACGCGCGTCGACGCCGTGTCCCGGCGGCTTGTCAACCACCGGTCGAGGTGCCACAGCCGGCCTGGCGGGCGCGTGTGACGTCTGCCGACCCACGCGCTCACACAGCCCGTCGCGCCGCACGTTCACGGTCGAGCGCGGCTACGTCGAGATCGCGGGCTCACCCTCACCGCTGATCGATCGCCTGTACGTCATTGCCAAGAGCACGTCGCAGGCCGTCGCCCAGGCCACGCTGCGGCACCAGGAGGTGCGCGGCCAGCACGGGTCGCACGGTGCTGACCGCGCCGCGCGCGCAGGTGTTCCTCCTCACGCAGTCGCTGCTCGACGTCGACCGCGAGGTGAAGCAGCGCGAGTACGACAGCTGGTCGGCGGTGCGCGCCGTACTCTCGATCGCCGCGCCGGCGCGGCCGTGACGCCGCGTTGCAGGTTTTTGTGGACGCAGTGCGCAGCCTGGCCACCAGCGTCGAGGACCTGACCGTGCTAGGCGAGCGCGTGAGCGAGGCGATGGACACGTGCGTCGATGTACGCGCAAGGGTGGGCGAGCGCTGACGTGCGCGCGCACACAACAGGGTCGCCAACCTCTCGGGCGCGCTGGCCCGCACGGCGTCGGCGGCCACCAAGGTCATGACGGCGTCGCGTACGCGAGAGGGCAGCAACAGCAGCCAGGTGCAGCGCAGCCTCGAGATCCTCGTCAACCGCGTGCTGCAGACAACGTCGCACCTGGTGCGCCTCCCGCACGCGCTGGCGAGTGGGCAGATCGGCTTACCGGCCGCCAGGGCGACATCAGCAACAAGAACGCCGCCGCGCCCGTCAACGTGCCGCACAGCCGTGTCGGGCAGGTCGAGGACCAGCTGCGCGTGCTCAAACTCGAGCAGGACCTGACGCTCGAGCGCGAGATGGTGCGGTCGCGGTCACGGCGCGCCACACACCGGGGGCGCTCATCGCGACGCAGACGTACACGCGCGCCCCGCCCGCGCGCCGCGCCCCGACCCCGCGCGTGAGCTCGCGCTCGGTGGTGAGCGACAGCGAGGCGTGACGCTGCTGTGTGTGTGTGTGTGTGTGTGTGTGTGTGTGTGTGTGTGTGTGTGTGTGTGTGTGTGTGTGTGTGTGTGTGTGTGTGTGCTTTGCTTTACCGAGTCACGACACCGGCCTGAACGTGCACAGCGCCCCGTCGTCGATCGCGTAGGCCGACGCGAGCGCCGCACGCAGCCCGTCCTTGACCATCTCAACCCAGAGCTCGTCCGTGTACAGGTGAAACTCGCTCGTCTGCGCGGCGGCCCGAGCGTGAGCGCGTCGCGGGCGGCGCCCAGTGCGCGCACCGCAGCGTGCGCTGTGCAGTGCGGCAGTCGTCCGTCGCGCACGGCCGCGGTGATGCGCGCCCAGCACTCGTGCACCTGCTCACCGCACTCGACGAGTGCGTCCGTGGCCGCGACGCGCAGGCTCGCAAACGGCACAATGCACCGCACCGGCGCCACAAAGCCGCCCGCCCAGCCGGTGTCGCGCTTCTGCCGCTGCCACGGCTGGCGTGGGCGTCAGTCCGGGCGCCTGTCGCGCGTCTCTGCCCCGCCCGCTCACCTTGGCGAAGTGCAGCGCGAGCGTCGGCGCGCTGCTGTGTGGCACGTCGCCCGACAGCGCCGCGTGACCGTCGCCGTCAGCAGGCGGCGCGGCACGGTACAGCAGCACGCGCGTGCGTCGCAGCGCGTCGTCGCGCAGTGGCGGCAGCGTCGGCGGGCCCCACTGTACGTCCTCCTTGGCCGCGCCCAGCACGTGCGCCGCAAAGGCCGCGACCTCGGCGTCGTCACGACCGTCCGCGTCCGCGTCCGCGTCGCGCCACGCGAACGCGGCCTTCGCGGGCATGCTGCTTTCAAATCTCGACGCTTAAGGGTACGCCGCCAAATAACTTCCGTTCCTCATTTTTTTGTAGCCACACTTAGGCGCCTCAGCAGGCAGTGCAATCCCAGCGCGCCCCTCAGTGGGAGGCGCAATCCCAGCGCCTGAGCCTATTTGGGGGCGCAATCCATGCGGCGTGTGCCCGCACTTTCCTCTGCGCGCGGCGGCGGCGCGTGGTGTGCCGTGGGGTCCGCGCCGTGGCACGTTTTTTGCTTTGGGCGACCATGGCACGGCGTATGACGACGCGGCGTGTGCCGGGCGGCGAGCCTGTGCCTGCGGCGACGTCGGCGAGCGTGGCGTCGGTGCAGCGAGGCGGACCGCGCGGCGACGTCGGCGAGCGTGGCGTCGGTGCAGCGAGGCGGACCGCGCGGCGGGCGCGGCTCGGCGGACTGGACGGCGAGCAGCGACAGTACGGCGCTGCATGCGAGCGGCTCTTCTCGACCGGCGGCGACCGTTCTGGGCC